>AYLM01000176.1:0-66088 GCA_001625345.1 Cairneyella variabilis | reverse complement strand
CCCCCCTCATCCCCAAACCTCCTCTCCATAATCCAACCACAGTAACATCCATACAAGAAATGGGTATATAGAAATTGAAAAGAAAAATAATTATTTAGTAAGCACGCACGTCTTTCAGCAAAAACAAGTCGCCGTACGCACGCTGTCATCATGATTGATATTATTATTTATCGGCAGCGAAGTGGCATATAAGCCTACGCCCGCCCCATCTTGAGTAATGTCGTGTCTGCGAATGCGATGATTGGTGTGATGTGATGCAATAATGCGAAAAATGCTGGTCTCTAGAACGTAACAGGCGTCAAGTCGAGATGAATGGAGAAAGGAGGTTGCGTTGTCTCGGTGTGCAAGGGGAAGCAAGCGAGAAGGAAGAGCGTATAGCGGTGGTGGTCGAGTATATCCAAAGCTGGTTAGTGTCTCGTCGAAGAGAGAGTAAAAGAATCCATGAGCCGAACGCCAACACCAAATGATTAAACTCCATCGTGAAGCCGTTGAAATAAGAAGTCTAGAATGCATTACGATCGGAAGCTCATGGGTTGGTACCATGTGGTGCGCTGGAACCCGTTTCCGTCGAACCATCGCCTTCTATCGTCTTTCGCCAGTGGTCGGGTAAACAAACGCAAACCAGAGGGAATGCTTTGATTTCACCACTGACTGCTGGCGACTCGTCTCTCCGGCCGGATGTATTCGATACGCCACTGTCACGTTGGGCATTTCGCTTGGCGTCCCATTCGTCTGCTCTCTCATCGATCATTACTCCAGTCGCCCAGCCATCATCCCAAATTCCGACAACCTTGAGCATATCTCCACGCTCCAGAGCGAACTCGTCACTTGCACGTGGTTGGTAAGCCCAAAGAGTTGCAACCTTGTCGCCTGGATGAATTTCGTCTTGTGAATAGTAGTCCTTGAAGAACGGCAACTGCTCCGACTGTTGGCTCGCAACACCTTGTGGAGATGACATATCACCACCGCTTCCTGAATGAGGCGATGATGGATCTTCACCTCCGAGTGCTGAATTGCTGGAAAGGGATCCATTCCGTCTCGCGGTCGGTGGAGGTCGAAGAACTCCGCCTTGAGAGTTCGATACAGGGCTGTATTCATCGGATGATGACTGGTCATGGTGCCTTCTGCGCCCAACTGCATAACCTGCCGCGGTTCCTGCTGCAGCTCCACCAGCTCCAACCGCCGCCATTTCTCCACGTGGAGGCGAATCTCCTGAATGACCCTCCAATGCTGACATACGCGCAATTCGCCCTCCTGGAAGCACTTCATATCCTTCGGGTGTCGTTGTAGTTCCAACTGGATTGTATGCCATCCCGGCTTGGCCTTTCCTTGATGGTGATGGCTGATTGAAAATGCTTCCTGCTTGACTCCCACGTCTACGGCGTAAGCACAGTATGAAAAGGAAGATAAGGCCTATGAGGAGAGCAGCTCCAACAACCGATCCAACCGCAATTCCTGCAATTGCTCCTCCAGACAGGCCATGGCGGGACGTAGAGCCTGCTCCTCCAGTTGCTGATGCCGACATCGATGATGTTACTGTAGCGGTCAACGAACTTGTTGCGAAAGTCATGGAGGCGGTGATAGTTGGCAGTACGACCCCTGCACATCGTGACTGTGCATTCGAGTTGTAACAGCATGTGTCTGTACTGTTTTGTCCTCCGGAGCCGCAAAATTGACACAGGCCAATCGTGCTGTTCCCAAACCCACAATTGTCGGGCTCGTTTGTGGCACCCTCAATGCAGGTACCGGTTAATGCCTCTGCAGGCAGAGCGCAATTTGTAAAATCGGCTCTGATTTGCGAATCCGCATTGCTGTTGGGGTTCGAACAGAGAGCACTATCAGCGATGATAATAGCCTCGCTCTCCGCATTATCGGCCTGATCGTTATCAGCAAATAATTCAACAAAGAAATAGAGCTAGACAACTTACACAAGTATCGGCGCAGACCGGTCGAGAATCCGCTGTTGACAGGCCGCATGGGGATATGGAGTTCTGTATTATTGCATTACATATTACTGTGGTTTGGAAGCGTGCGTAAAGGTTGGTTGTGTTTGCAAGATTTATGTTGCCACAGCCAAGAAGTGTCTGGTATCTGTGTCGCGCATTAGAGTTGTGGATATGCGGCGCGGATGCGGAATATATACTTTTCTTGCACGTAGCCCTGTTGGACATACAATCTCAACTGTTCATCAAATGTAGCAGTGTTCGAAACATACTGCAAAAATGGGCTGCGGAGATAATTGAGTTAGTGGGTCGCATCAATCGCAATTGGAGCGTAGAGACATACAAAAATCCGACCAAGGTGCTGTCGGTGGAAATCGAAGCTGAGCTGAACGCTGGGCATTGTGTCGAGCCCGACAGCGATATACACGTCTCTGCCATTGCTCCCGGTGCAGCCGCGAGGACTGATAATAGAGCGGTTTTGGTGTTGAGTCGTGTGGACCGTTGTTTGCTCGACAATCGCTTTTCCCGACCTGCCCTCAGCGTCGGATTTCGAGGTAATTCCGACGACGCTCCTATCTCGAATTGACTGGCATTGTAGGCTGGCGACAAATGGATGGTACTATCGTGGCCCTTTTCCGGATTTTCCTCCCTCATATTTCGTTTTTGCGGTGCTTCCTCACTTCATCGACGCGCGCCTCTGACGGCGTCTCGCGGTGTTGATCTTCTCCCCCTCTGGCGATGGCGTAAACAAACAAGCCCTCTTTCCAACTCTCCTAACCAAAAATGCTCCGAGCGTCACGATAGATCGCGAGCTGTTGGGAGAACGAAGTGAAAATCCAAACGAATGACTTTGAGGTGAAGGAGTGTCGTGATTGAGTTGCGGAAGGAAAGGAACGAGAACAACAGCAGGGCGGGCGGAAAGCAACCCTAGCGGACAGAGTTCTGACAGGCTCAGGGCAGGGCTCTGCAAAGAGAAAGTGAGAAGGATGGGAGGCAGGCACTAAATGGGCAGGAGCAGGGAGGCTGGTGCGGTGGATGTGGGCGTTGCAGGGGCGTTGCTGGCAAGTAAAATTATTTGTTTGGCGGGAAACTCTCGTAAGGGAACAATTTTACATTGAATTATCCAACGAAGAGCAGTATGCACTGTTTATGTTGATGTGACGGCCTCAATTGCTGGCTACCGCTCTCTTATCTGTTTCTGCGCACCACGCTGCTTCAGTGTTCCCGCAGAGATTCTATTTATCCGCTCAGGAACTGCGTAGAAAAAGGGACGGCCTTCTGCGTCTGCTGCTCTCTGTGCATGCAGACAGTCGCCGTACAGCGCTCGCTCCAGCATTATCTGAGACCTCTTCCGCTACAGCGTATTCGGACTAGCAGTATCTCGCAGCCCAGAAGCTCTCGAAGCTGTCGGGGCTTTTGGAGCGCTGCGATTGGCCTCACGAGGGCCTGCGCTGGATATTACCAAAATTATGAGCTGCACCGGGCTGCACGTTTCGTCGCTTGCAGTGAGAATTGACTGAGAAAAAGGTTACGCGAGCCCCGTTGAGGTCTAGCAAAAGCCCCGAGGGAAATGAGGGCGTGCTGAGCTGCATTCACGACCAACGCCAGCGCAAATGCGGTAAGAGACGGGGTATCAAAGTATTGATAGTAACATCGCGCCAATGCTCCAATCAGCGCGGGAAGACCGTGGCTGGAAGGTTGTGTATCGTCATCTTCAAGGTCTTGAGAAAGTCTGAAATCACCCAGCTGGTAAAGACGTTGCTGGTTTTCCGCCCTTCTCAAACTCTGTTGCTACTATTTTGCTGCTTAGCATGCATTGCAGTTGCATATCCATGTTTGGCCATTTCGTCCGTGCATTATTTACGTCCCGAGTACCAGCATCGAAATCTCAGGAGACATGGCCAACCCCGTCGAACAAAGTTTCCAATGTTGACGTTGAGCAAAGAACGCGTGACAAGATCAACAAGGAAAAAAAGGAGATCCTGTCACGTCTTTACTGTTGATGGCAAGGTTTGAGCCACAGAGCCACCGAACGGGAAGGCGACTGAGTTCATCCAATATTTTTGTTTCTTCTGAATCGAGGAGAACCATCCCTGTTGCCCCTCTTCATGATGTTTCCCCCAATCTTGCTTGAAAAACATAGAGTATGATGCCCCGCGTTTTCATGCAACATGGCAGATTCATTCAATGCCTTTCAGAAACCACCGTTTTCAGCCTAAGCATCATTTATGGGACATCGTTCAGAAATACTGCATGTTCTCCTCTGATTGCGGTACCTCTGATGCATTAGATTGGCAAAGACCAAGGGACCGTACCTTATGTTTAGTGGTTAATCTGAGCCTTTCCCTCCTTTATGCACGAGGACTGGAGCATGAATAATGTTCCCTAGGATATGCGACTAACGCAGCTGCAGTCTATACTCGTTGAGGTGTGGATGACGTCTCGAGATCAGTTTCGCAGCAGTCAAGCCTCGTCCATTCTCGCAACTTCAGACTCTTCCGATCAAACTGCTTCATCAGTTCCAAGCAGCTGACATCGAAAGGCCAACAGTTGTCCACAGCTTTGGCGCTGCTTATGCGCTCAAGTTCATGTCCAAATTCAATTTCATCAGGAAAAAGTCATCCTTATATTAGGATTCGTTCCCGGTACGTCGCCGGCAAGGGTTCTTAGGGTTCTTCGGAGATGAAAGGTAACGGCACCAACACGTGCCAGGGGTCCCGGCGACTATCGTAGTTCCGATAATAGTTTGAGCCGTTTGATCGCCCCCGGAGAAGACCAGGGTAAGCTTCTCTGGATCTCGCAACGAGCTGCGTTTATCAGAAACCACGAACAAGAGAGGCATTTAACTGACTTGAAGTTTTACAATCTTCCCTCGCCTGCCTCGACTCTAAAGTGGACAAATTCTAGGAAATCTTCAAGTGAAAAGAAATATGTGATGGAAAAGCAAAACATGAAACTACCAGCCGGTTGATGTCTCAAACCTTTTTGAGGGGTCTGCCGGTGCACAGGCCCAGATTAGATATCAGATATGGAAACAAAACAAACACGATAAAAAATATGAGGACTCTTGCAGAAGAAACATGACTAATCCCATGATTGGAACTTAAAAGTTCTCGATCGTTTGCATTAGTCTGATCTTCGTTTTCATCTGTTCTGTCTGCACTTTTTCTATGCAAGTCCTGCTATGCGGGACGGGATTTCCGCGAGAGAATCTTGATTTGAGAAGCTCTTCGGGATTCTCGAGAAGATGTCAACCTGAGCGGATGTTTATCTTCGTTACGATTTCGTACTTTGACAGCCTTTCTGCTCACCTCGATTATTTCATTTTGTAAGGTTTCTCTTCCTTGCTGCAAAGATGTCCGGCCAGACGGCTCGCTCAAACTTCTAAGTTGTCCGTATCGGCTGCAGAGCGAAGGGCATAGGAAGACTCCAGCATTTGCTCAGAGAGTGTTCTCAGCTGGGAGTGCAGAATAAAGCTTCAGGTTTTTGAGGAGTGGAGTTCGGCTAGAGGATGAGTAAGGAGGCTCTTCATCATGGCGAAAGTTCTCGACCGTCATAGCTATGACGTATGGCACTGAACTAATAGTGTCAAGCTGTCACGCACACAACAAACTCAACAACTCTGCAATTCCAGCTTCAACTATATCCTCTGTTCCAGTCTGTCATTCAAATTTCTTCACCTTCTCCAAAGCAAAACTTCCACGACCTTCAAAATGAGCGGCAATTCTAGCGTCGGAAACTCTCAGGTCTACGAGGCCGGTGACCAGAAGAACGTCCCTAAGTCAGAGATTGAGCAAGAGAAGAAGGACAACAGATTTCACGAGGGCAAGGAGAACAGCCACAGGGCAAACGACTCCAGTAAGTGTGTATTTACGAGAAGGACATTCAAACACACTCTGATGTATTGTTTGCTAGAGGACGAGAGATCCATCGCCAACAAGCTCGCCCGCGAGGAGAAGGTGAGAGAACCCAAAACATAGGTTTTCGAAAAGAGAAATGTCAATACATGGACCAAATAATCTAATGTCCTTCCCAGCGGGAGAATGAATCTGAGGAGGAAAGTAAGGAGACTAAGGCTCTGAAGAAGGACCCTACCTTGCCAGTAAGTTTACTTTATGAGATTCTCCTGGATCTTCCTTGCTCTGAAGAATTTTGTGCTTCCTTATGCATTCCCAATAATTCTTCTGTTTCGAAGCTAGCAGCTAACGTCGAGTTTTATAGGCCAAGATGCACGGCAACGAACCTAGCAAGGGCGCTAAGATTGATGCTCAAATCCAAGCCGAGGAGGAAGAAGAGTTGAAGAGAAAGGGCAAGGCATAAATAAGGGGTCCTTCGTCGTGGATAAAGAAGAAATGCATTCGTGTAAGAGACGATAAATACATGTAGGTGGGGTTCGGTGAGATCAATGAAAAGCAAGGAGTTTTTGACCAAAGAGCCTCAGCATGAAACTCAACCTGTTATGACTCGAGAGAACTTGTGTCGGTGATAAAAGCACTCTTTGCCAAATGAGAAATGTGCTTGTAAAATATGGGATTTTGAAATCAGATGCCGAAGCCATGTCATTCTAGCTACACTGGCTTGCTTAGGCCACCGAACAAATTAGGCGTAGGAGCTTCACCTCGTGGAACTCTTATTTGGTAGCTTTTATACTTCCCGAGTTACAAACAAATGAGATAATATTTTGCTTGCACATTCGCCGAGCACAAGCTCTCTTAAATATCTTACAGCTTGCGGACACCTAAGCCTGTCCCTAGCTGTCCCCTCGCAACCACATCCATGACTTCGCCCAGATGACCACCAACCTTCAGCAACTATGGGACAAGGCTTTTCCCTCACAACGCTCTCGGCGGGCTCTGCAGGTATCGATGTGCCAGAGCTCTCGGATTTGGTATATGAGAAGTCTATGGGAACTGCGCGGTTCATGAAAAGCATTCGAGCCAGGCATCAGGATGGCGTCGTGCTGGTCAAAGTTATCGTCAAGCCATTTGCTATGAAGCTGGAGACGTACAAGCGCAAGATAATAGGTAAGCTTTTGCATCTTGGGATAATGAAGCTCTGCTAATAGTCGTGTTAGAGGAGAGAAAGAAGCTGGCAGATGTCCAAAATGCGCTTGCCTACCAGCGAATCGTGGAGACGGACACCAACGGCTTCCTCGTTCGACAGTACCTTTACAGCTCCCTTTACGATCGGATGAGCACCAGGCCCTTCCTGGAAGATATTGAGAAGAAATGGCTTGCGTTTCAGCTATTGACTGGCATCCGCGACTGCCACAAGAAGGAGGTATTCCATGGAGACATCAAGACGGAGAATACGTTGGTCACTTCATGGAACTGGCTATACTTGTCTGATTTCTCATCATCATTCAAGCCTACGACTCTGCCAGAGGACAATCCTGCGGACTTCTCCTACTTCTTCGATACAGCGGGACGACGAACATGCTACCTTGCACCAGAGCGATTTGTCGCCGCTGACGAGACTCCAGATCCGAACGCGAAAATTACATGGGCTATGGATGTCTTCAGTGCTGGATGTGTGATAGCGGAGCTCTTCTTGGAAGCGCCAATATTCAACCTCAGCCAGCTTTTCAAATATCGCAGGGGAGAATACGACCCCGCTGTTACCCACCTGAGTCGCATCGCGGATCCAGAGGTCAGAGAGATGGTTGCCCATATGATACAGCTTGATCCTGAATCTCGATATTCTGCCGAAGAATACTTGAAGTTTTTCAGGCAAAAAGTCTTCCCCGACTACTTTTACAACTTCCTACATGGATACCTAGGCCTCGTCACCGATCCCTCGTCAGGCCGGACGCCAATTTCAGGGAGTACCGCAAATCTAGGAGAGGCGGACGAACGTATAGACCGTATTTACTATGACTTCGACAAGATATCCTATTTTCTGGGTTACGATAATGATAAGAAGAACCGGACTTTTACGGAACCTTCTCCCACGGCTTCAGGCTTGGGCCTCTTTCCAGTCCACATAAACATTCCCACAGACCGCCATCAAGCATCTGCTATGGCTCGCAGGCCAGTCGACGACGGGACGCTCATTTTCTTGTCCCTGGTGGTATCATCCATTCGGAACACTGCACGCGCCACCGCAAAAGTCAGAGCCTGTGATATCCTTCTGGCGTTCTCTGAGAGATTGACCGATGAAGCAAAGTTGGATAGGGTGCTACCATATTTGGTCGCTCTTCTGAACGACAAGGCGGAGATTGTGAAAGTGGCTGCAATACGGTCCTTGAGTCAGCTAATGACCCTTGTCAGCGTAGTCTCCCCTGTGAATGCCCATGTTTTCCCCGAGTATATTCTCCCGCGTATGCAAATCTTCCTTCCTGGATCGCCAGCAGATCCGGGCTCTCTAGTCAGAGCAACCTATGCGGCCTGTCTAGGTAGTCTTGCGACTTCTGCTGGCCGGTTCCTTGACATGGTTGCAACTCTCAGAGCAGACGGATCATTACCAACCGCTGATCCGGAGACCGAAGATGGGACGAACGCAGATACGGCATTTCAGGGGCTTTTCGACAATGCTAGATCCGAGCTTATTGAAATTTTTGCGACTCATACAAAAGCTTTAATCACTGACAGTGATTCTGCTGTCAGGAGAGCATTCCTCGGTTCAGTGCCGGAGCTGTGCCTGTTCTTTGGGACAGCAGACTCAAACGATATCATTTTGAGCCATCTCAATACGTACCTAAATGATAGGAATTGGATGCTCAAATGTGCCTTCTTTGAGACTATAGTCGGCATTGCAACGTTCTTGGGCGGAACTAGCCTAGAAGAGTTCATTCTACCGTTGATGGTACAAGCATTGACCGATCCTGAAGAATTTGTGGTCAAGAGCGTCCTCCATTCTCTGGGTAGTATGGCACAACTCGGTCTCTTCCAAAGATCAAAAATATGGGAGCTTGTAGATGTGGTTGGCCGATTTACCATGCATCCGAATATCTGGATCCGTGAAGCAGCAGCGATGTTTTTGTCTTCGGCCACCCTCTTCTTGTCTGTTGCGGACAATCAATGCATCGTATTGCCGCTTATCAGACCGTATCTCAAAACTTCCATCTATGACTTCTCGGAATTCGAGCTTCTCGATAATTTGAAGAAGCCCTTGTCTCGAGCTGTCCTTGATCTTGCTGTTACCTGGGCTACCAAAATCGATAGGGGAATTTTCTGGAAGCCTGTACATCAGCTGCGAACGTTCTCATTTGATTCCAATAGCCTCAACATTCCAATCACCTCGGGGAAAGATCTTGGACATCATGCTTTGCAGAGAGTGCCCAAAAATGAAGAAGATGAGCAATGGCTAGCAAAGCTCCGAAACATGGGACTTACCCATGACGACGATTTCAAGCTGCTGTGCCTAAGAGAGTACATCTGGCGTCTCGCGCTTTCAAAGGCCCGAGAATCTTCAAACCACCCATCGTACCTTAACAATGTCATCAATCTTCGCAATATTAACATTACTCCGCAGACAGTAATGTTTGATGACCACCAAACTATGGATGAACCTCTACGCCGTGTAACTAGTGGTTCAGAGTATGATAGTCGTCCTCATACCATTGCAGACGCATTACTCGATGCTTCGATGACTATTGATGACTCCATCTCGAAGAGACGCCGATCAGCGATAAACAACCACAAAGCTAGATTAAGCAGTCAGACTCGGGCAATGTCTATCGGGGCCAATGGGCGCGATGCTCGTTCACCGATTTCTCCAACATCTGCAATATCATCGTCTCCGAAGGACACCGGATCTCCGGCTCCAGAGTCTCGACGCCGATCATCTGCCATTCCAGCCCCGAACGGCAAGGATACTGATGACGAGAGCGGCTCTCCGCGAGAGGCAGGATCAAGGTTAAATTCATTGGATGTCAGTCGTGGTATCCGGCATAAGGCCAGTGCCATCAATTTGATGAGTCGCAAAGACTCCACTAAGTCTTTCCCTGAGACTGGGACAACTTCTGCAAATGCCTTTGGCAAGGTCGAGGGTCCGTTTTCTCACAATATCGCTGAGCCATCGGCACTAGCATTTGCGAAGGAAGAAGATCCAGCTGCTCGCATTCGATATAGAGGAGCTCATACCTACTCGGGCAACGATCCAAGCATATTGAAAATGCTGGATGCGATGTATGTCGACAACTATCCCAACGACATTGCAGAGTTTGGCCCTATGATAGCACCTTCTAGCCGAAGGAAGACTATTAATAAAAGCACGAGCCAAGCCACCGATAGACCTTGGAAACCTGAAGGTGTACTTGTTGCTACGTTTGCAGAACATCAAGGGCCTGTACATCACATTGCAGTCGCTCCGGATCATCTGTTCTTTTTGACTGGTGGTGATGATAGCTGCGTAAAGGTGTGGGATACCGGCAGACTTGAGCGGAATCTCACTCACCGAGCCCGGCAAACCCACAAGCATGGAAATGATTCTCAAATTACGGCACTGTGCTTTGTCGAGCATACTCATACCTTCATCAGCTGCGCAAGTGACGGTAGCATCAATGTAGTACGAGTCGAGACTGTGCAAAGCAGTGGATCAGTGCGCTATGGGAAATTGCGACTGTTACGCGAATACCAGCTTCCAAAAGGCGAGATAGCAGTCTGGGCAGAACACTGCAAGATTGAGTCTAATTCAATCTTATTTGTTGCTAGTAATCGATCTCGACTTCTTGCAATTGATCTACGAAAAATGGAGGTTCTCTACACTCTAGATAACCCAGTCCACCACGGCACACCCACCTGCTTTGTTGTTGACAGAAAACGGCTATGGTTGGTGGTAGGCACTTCACATGGTGTTCTGGATCTCTGGGATTTGCGGTTCAAGATTCGTCTCAAAGCTTGGGGTGTGCCCGGAGCTACAGCTATCTACAAAATGTGTATACATCCCACCAAGGGCCGTGGGAGATGGGTTTGCGTTGCAGGCGGCAGTGGACAAGGCGAGATTACCGTCTGGGATATTGAAAAGCATCAATGTAGAGAAGTCTACCGAGCAGGCGGCAGCAAGGACGGGCCAAAAGGGTATGATCCATGGCCAGTCGATGAGGGTCGCCCAGAAGGCATGCTTGGGCGCTTCGCAACCGCCTTGGAACCTAGCGGGTCAAGCAATTCGGATCGTGGAGTTCGCGCCATGCTCACTGGAACCGACTCCTACGATGATGGCCGTGAGTCGAAATATGGTTTCATCATTACGGGAGGCTCAGACAAGAAGATTAGATTCTGGGATGTCAACCGAATCGAGAATTCCACGGTTGTCAGTGGACTCGATGTGGAAGAGCTGAAGCCATCTTTCACGACCACCCATCCCACCGCTGGTCTCACGCTTCATACGGAGCGTATCCCACGTCCAGGTCCCACCGCCCCAAATGCAGGAGCGAGCTCACGCTCATCAACTTCGAGCAAAACGGCCGGTGGGAGACCTCCAAGATCAACGGTGATCTCGCTTCAGCAGCAGCAATTGCTGAAATCGCATCTGGATTCCATTCTTGATATTGCGTTATTAGAATCGCCTTATGGCATGATGGTATCGGTGGATAGATCTGGCGTTATTTTTGTCTTTCAGTAAGAGGATTTGGGGCATAGGAATGGCGTTGGAAGATGCTCGTGGCCATGCCATATTGTATATACTGGCATCCGGCCATTAGATGTTGACACATGGGACCTGGACAGATGAGAAATACTAGTAATACGAGTAATTCTACTAAGCCTTAAAATCGAACAAATCGGTGAATCTTCAGAAACATCAGACAAATGTGAGAAGTGAAGTCCTCGTGCCCAGAAGCTCAATCCGCACTAGCGCGGCCTAGCTCGCCAATTTTTTGAACTCACAAAAACACGGCCGGAGACTTCAGCCTTGTCAATTTCACGCCTTCACCCACCACCTCCACCTACATTCACATGTCCGAGAAGCCTCTCCTTCCCATCACATCCATCTCCTTTCCCACCTCTACCAGAATACACATCAAGAAACCAGGTAAACCGTCAAGATGCGTCTCACAGCTGAGCTCATCCAATCCTCCCTCTCCTACCTCAACCCGCTCAAAGAGCGCGAACTAGATCTCCGAGGTGCGTACCTGCTGAAAAGAACTGATACTACACTTTGAGGCGAGCTGAGTTGATATCGAATTCTTGTATACGACAGGGCATAAAATTCCGGCGATTGAGAATTTGGGGGTTGCTGGTGTACGTTGTTCCTTTGCTCCCCCCTCTCCCCCCCCACATCTCTAGAGTTACATGTCGCGTTGGAGGAGTGATTATGGATAGCATGAGATTGCTGGGAGGGATGTCATGGATTGAAGCTAATGTCTGCCAGCCACATGACGCAATCGACTTCACAGACAATGACATCCAACAACTCTCCAACTTCCCACTCTCCCCCCGTCTCCGTACCCTCCTCCTCGCCCGCAACCGCATCAACAGCATCCAACCCTCCCTCGCGAACTCAATACCCAATCTCACAACTTTAGTGCTAACTGCGAACAACTTTGCTGAGTTGGCGGATCTGGATGTGCTTGGCAGCTTTGGACGGCTAAGCCATCTGTGTTTGTTGGAGAATCCGGTTACTAGGAAAGAGGTGAGTGATCCCAGTTTGATGGAGGGTTGGGGAGGGAGGGAGCTTTGGGGATGGGAGCTGATTGGGAACAGCATTACCGTGTCTGGGTCATCTGGCGATGTCCCACGGTTCGGTTCCTCGATTACAAGAAAGTGAAGGATGTTGAGCGCGAGAAAGCGAAGGAGCTATTTGGTACTTCTGAAGAGCCTTCTGCGTTGGCTTCTAAGGTCAGCTATACACCCTCTTCTCCACTCTCTCCCTCTACGTACTTACTGACGTAACCAGATCATGGGTGTGAAATCCAAAACCTTCGACGTCCCTTCCGCGAACGGCACATCCTCGGACTCTGCATCCAAAAACTACCGCGTCCAGCTCACAGACAAGGAGCGCAAGAAGGTAGAGGCTATGATTAGGAATGCGAAGAGCTTGCAGGAGATTATTAGACTTGAGAAGGAGTTAAATGAGGGGAGGGTTCCGGCTGGTGCGATGGGTGATGATGCTATGGAGGAATGAGAGAGCAACGAATGGACATATGGAGGGAGATGGGGGAGGTAAATATGAGTGGCTTCAGCATTGATGGCGTTTGGGCGAATCGAAAAGTACCAGGGAGTTGGATGCTCACTCGTGTTGAGTGGGCATTGTGTGGATATAGAAGATTTGGCTCTTGATAGAGCTTATACCATGCACAATGAACATGATCCAAAATGTCTTTCGTTTCAAATTCCATTTCATGACGCGATTTCATGCCCTAGACACCAGGCAAATATCTATAGCACACAAGCAACGCAATGCATCCCACCCCAGCCCACTTAGCAAGCCTTCAGAAGCACCTCAATCCATCTCCACATCCTCACCCCCCTCCTTCCCATTAACCTCCTCAACACTCGCCCTACTCTCCCTCTGCATCTCCATCTCCATCTCCAACTGCGCGCTCGGATCGTCCGCTCCCATATCACTGCTCGCTAGAATAGGCAGGCCTGCTGGGCCTGCCAACCCTCCTCCCACACTCCCTCCATTCATCTCCAACCCACCATTCACATCTACTCCCGCGCCATTAGCCAACCCATCCAACGTCGTTTGGCCAGCTTCAACCCCACTACCTTCCCCGGTTCCGTTGAGTTCTGCGGGTCCGGAAGAGGAGAGAATCTTAGTACCCTTGACTTCTTTATACGGAACTGTTTTTGGGACAACATCGATCAGGAATTCCAGGTTATCGTGGGAAGATATCGCGCTGGACAAGTCACGATACTGGATGTTGCGGCGGGGTTTGCGCTCGGATTTGACGACGTTGTGGCCGGAGGAGGCGAGGTATTGGATGAAGAGTTCTGTTGCTTGTGTGATGACGAAGGCGGCCGAGTTGGAGCACATGGCGATGTCTTGGTCTACGGCTATCATTTTCTTGACGCGTGATACTAGATTGTTCAGTAAAGGGACATGTGTTAGGGAGGGAGATGAGCGTACAAGGGAGTTGGGTTGAGCCTGTGGGTTCCCGGCGAGGGGGTATGGCGGCTGTGTTGTAAGGCATGGTGGTGTAAGGTTGGTGGAGTGGTCAGGTGACGAGAGGAGTATTGAGGATCAGAGCTTCTTTCTTTTCTGAGATTTTGAATTAGAGGTTGTTTAAAGGAATGGACAAGGCTTGGTAAAGCGTTATACCTAGGTAGATGGTATAAGTGGACATTTCGAGGTGAGGTGAGACGAAAATGGAAAAGCGGTTTTAGGCGAGAATCAAATTGAGGAGAAAGGGGGAAGAACACAGAAGCAGGAAGCTCACTTGAGCCGGTAAGAGAGTGGATGCAATAGGGAGAACGGGAGCTTCGAATTGCTGGACTTTGTGATTGCTCAAGAGAGGTGGACCTACCCGAATCTCCGTTTGTGCCAAGTTGCCGCTCTCCAAGCCGTATGCGCTTGTCACGAGTAGTGGCCTAAGTGAGTTCTGCGTGTAAGAAGTCAGCAGATCGTTGGTAAAGAACGCGGTAAACACTGATATAGAGTCAAATTAAAGAAAATTACACGTACAAGTATATGAAAAGGGACTTTGGTGGGCTTCTCGAGTCGTGGATATGTTTCTTGAAAGGAGAGGTCGCGTTGACGCGAAGAGAGAAAGCGAGGTGCTCGACCCACTTTAGACCATGTCACGTGCTGCAACTTCCTTTTCTGGACAGAACAACCTCAATGTTGAGATTACTGCAAATAACCATCTACTCTACGATGAGATGGTTGAAAATTAGATCGAGATCTCTTCTCAGTCTGAAGTGCCTTTATATGTCTTTGCCTGATAATTAGGGCTATTCTCCTCGCCTGTTTATAAGCGCGGCATGTTCACGGTTCCCGAGGAATATGCTTTCCAATATTCGTCAAAACCGTTTGAGATTCTGCCTTCATCAACGAAACCTACCACCCATTTCATCACCAAGTCAACGGACTAATAAAGCAAATTGGTGCTTGGTGAGCCCGGCGGTGGGTAGTGAGCGGTAACAAAATGTTACACTAGAGCCGAACCTCTCCACTTACCTAGGTCGTACTTTACGCTGATTATTTAGAGCTAGAGGAATAACAGAGGTCTCGAGTATTTGCGGCAGAACAGAGTTGACTACCATATATCATTCTGTCCCGAATTTCGAGCTGAATCTAATAATGCTATTTTCATCAAATTTGGAGATAGTTTGGTTTTCTGCCATAGGCGGTGAAGACACTAGAAGGGAGACGCAAAGCGAAGACCGATAAGGGGCAGATTGACTATGTTGAGGAATTTCCGGCAAAGTTAAACTGCTGTATGAGAAAATTGGCGCCAAGGTGTGCTCTCCAATCTATGCCTAATATATCTCTTGGCGATACTTGCCTACTGTTTCGAGATATATTCCCAGCAAATCAAGACTATTCCATACCTCGGTATTTACAAATCGATTTTGAAAATGCTCACCTAACAAGCGTTCGTCCAATTTTTGCCATCAACCGCTTTCGTTGAAGTACCAGTTCCCTGTCCAACTCTGCGTCACTGTCATCTCCCCGCATTCCCCCGTTGCCATTTCGCCCCTGGAGGAAAAAGCCCCGAGCACCACAGCCGAACCCGCGCTCGACCTGCATGAAACCGTTCAACACCACCTCTCCGATTGGCCTCCCCGCTCATTCGGACAATTCCATGTTCGAAACACACCCAATTTACAGCACTCTAACGGCACTCTTACTAAGTTACTACACGATCAACAACCTTTTTACCCAAAACCAATCTTAAGCCAAAGTGCCAAGTCGGTCGGCATTCAACCCCACACGGTCAAAAGAAGTGAGGCCGAGAGGACAGCAAAGAAAGCTTGTGATGCGACTAGGAGCTGGGATTGAGTTCTGCAGGTCAAAATGTGGCAGCTCCCACTTTCTATCTCCCAGCTCGTGCTGCCGTACCTTTTTCGTACGAATCCACAACCAGGGCCGTTCTTTTGCGCCGACCACTGTGTTTTCAACATGCATTTACAACATCTCTCCTTAGGGAGTCTAGCTACTTCGGCCGCGGCGGTCAATCTATATGTTTCTTCATATGCCGGAACGATCACGAGCTTACAATTGAATGGTCTGGCGAAAGGAGAATACATGCTCACCACGGAATTCGTGAATAACGGCTCAGAACCAAATCCCAGCTGGTTGACAAAGGACGAGTACAATAAAGTGGTGTACTGTGCGGATGAAGGATTAAGTGTGCCCAATGGCACTATCGCCAGTTATAATACGTCACCAGATGGGCTGTTGACGCAGATTGATGATCATGTTACGGTTAGTGGGCCGGTGTCGACGGTTGTGTATAATGGGGGGAAGGGGTTGGCTGCTGCGCATTAGTAGGTCCCATTCCCTCTTAAAAGATAAAATATCATGGCTTATAGGTTTTGTAGTTCCGGCTCAGCAGTAACAACCTGGACCATCACCTCCTCAGGCGGCATCTCCCCAGCGCAAGTCTTCCCCTTCACCATGTCAGCACCAGGCCCCAATCCCGCAAGACAAGACGCTCCTCACCCCCACGAAGTAATCCTCGATCCCACAGACTCCTTCATCGTAACCACAGATCTAGGCGCCGACCTCCTCCGCGTCTTCAGCATCAATCCCTCCACCTCAGAATTGACAGAACAAACTCCCTACTCCGTCCCTCCCGGCTCCGGTCCCCGTCACGGGACTTTCTTAAAGGCAGACTGCGGACACACGTATTTCTTCCTCGTCTCTGAACTCGGGAACCTGGTGTCCAGTTACAACGTCACGTACGTTGGATCCGGGCTCTCCTTCACACCCGTTTTCACGTCCGGTATATTCGGCGACAAGCCCACTCCTGAAGGGGCTGCGGCAGCAGAATGCGTCCTTTCTCCAGACCACAGATTCCTGCTCACCTCCGCCAGAAATGCAACTATGTTCAACATTCCCAACTTTGATCCGAGTAACAGCACTCTTATTCCGTCAGATACATTGCAAGTTTGGGGTATAGATCACGAGACCGGGGAGTTGAGTTATAAGCAGCTTGCGCCGGCAGGCGGCTCGTTTCCGCGGCAGTTTAGTGTGAATAAAGACGGGACTATGGTTGGGGTAGGACTGCAGATGGATGGACGGGTTGTGGTTGTGGGGAGGAATGTGACGACGGGGTATTATACTGGTTTTCTGGCGGCGGTGAACGTGGAGGGGCAGATTACGAGTGTTATTTGGGATGAGTGATGAGTGTAGTGGCTGGCAAAGGTGGAAAGTTAAAAATAATGAATAATTAAAGAAAGAAGGAAGAAGGCTTGGTGAGAACTGTTCTTCTATTCAAGTACTACAACAGTCGGTACTGCTACCGATCCTCCAACTCCACCCCATCATCCACCCCCTCCTCCGTCCCGTCCATAACCTCAAACGCGTGCCCATTCCGCTGATTCTGATTCCTAACCGGCGGACTCCTCGTCGGTCCCTCTCCACTTATTCTGATCCGCCCTCCACTCACATGACTGACCTGATCATTCACCCACCTCGCCCCCATCTTCAAAACACCCCAAAGACGTTCCTGACCCTCCACCACCCCCCTATCATCCCTCGGATTCTCACTTGCCTCAACCTTAAACTGGTACTTCAAACAATCCTTCACCGTCACCAGCCCCGCCAACTTGCCCCTATACTCAATCAATATCACCCGCGGTCCAATCTTTCTGAACAATTCCATTACCGTTTCCAATGGTAAGCGAGGGTGGACAGTGACTGGCGTCGCGTCGATAAAGCGGCTAAAGTCGACGGATGAAGATGCCATACCGTCGAATGTGGTAGCTGGAGTCGCGGGCGTGGTGGGGATAGAGTAGTTGGAGTTTAGAGGGGGCCTGAAGAAGCATTTTGCTGCGGGACTGATGGTGCGATCGCGTTTGACTCTGTCGATTGCGTATCTAAGCTCTGTGCGGCCGATATAGCCCACCAACGTCTTCGTTACGCGATCTTCTACTATAGGGAAGCCCTGGTATTTATCTTCCTTTAAAAGTTGTTCGAGATTCTTCATGGAAAGGCCTGCGGTGGGCAGGGCCACTACGTCCGCAGTCATGACTTGGCTAACGGGCACGCCGAACGTGTGGTCTTCTTTGTTGTCGAGGAAGGGAAAGCCGCTGAACCAGATCATGCGGTCGGCGATACCACCTTTACCGAAGAGCTCGCTGACTGCTTTGGTGACGCCTACGACGATCATGGTGGGCAGGATGTAGGTGAGAGCCCCGGTGAGCTCGAACATGATAACAACGACGGAGACGGTGATGTGCATGATTCCGCTTAGGGCTGCGGCGGCACCCAGGAATGCGTATGTCCCAGGAGTGATGCACGGCACGTCTGGTTGGCACGCGGAGAAGAATACTGAGCCTGGGTAGGCTTCATGGAGAGCTTGGACGAGGATCCCGACTGTTCGGCCGAAGGAGGCGCCGATGGCCATAGATGGGACGAAGATACCAGCCGGCACCTTGCAGCCGTATGAGATGATTACGAGGAACATCCGCAAAATGGTAGCTATCGTTAACGAGAGGACCATCCTCCATCTATTCTCTCTGTCGCAGAGACCATTGTAGTCTTCTGCACCCTCACATTCCAGAAATAGAATTTCCATGCTCTCGGTCATATCGATTCTGAGAAACATGTTTGGGTAGCACATGATGGCAGTCCCGGCTGCCAATAGTGTTGCTTCGAGTATGGCGTATTTAGTGAGATATTTCTTGCGAAATGCTTGTGCTCTAAGGTTCCACTTGATCACAAATGCTCCGTAGAGGCCTCCAAATACACCAATAATGATGTAGAATACCACTTCGAAGAAATGCCATGAACGATCATAGTGGACCTGAAACATAACTAGCTGGCCGGTTCGGAAAGGATTCATGGCTGCAAGTACGGCGGTGGCTACAAGAGCACAGAAGTAGCTTCGCCACATAGTCTTCAACGGAAAGTAGGAGGACATCTCTTCGAGTGAGAATAACACTCCTCCGATGGGACTGCCAAACGCTACAGCCACTCCCGCTGCAGCACAGGCACTGAGGATCTCTCGAGTTTTCGAAGCGTTCCTCTTGTACTTCTCAAAAAGTCTGGATATAACGTTGCCAGTACATACGGCATAGTGAACGCTGGGGCCTTCTTTGCCGACTGATAATCCAGAGGCGATGGCCAGCGGTAGGGCCACTGACTTAATGATCAAAGTCCAGAAACCAAGGAAGCCCTTCATAACGAAGCCAGCTATGATGCATTTGATCTCAGAAATCCCAGATCCGGCTGCATATGGCGCAAATGATCTAACAAGAGTCGCGGAAGTAAGCGCAAATATCGTCTGCGAGTGTCAGTATGGCAATAAAATCGAGGAGGCTGGACGCACAGCAAACATAATGTACAGTACATAGTTGATCAGTCCGATTGAAGTCCACCGATGCCAGTCGTCACAGCCTGTACTCGGTCAGCTCTGTTCATTACCCAGACATAGCTCATCCCACCATTATCTTCTCCCCAGCAGCAGAAGCTCTCATTTAGGTAGAACGCCGTTTTACAGTAACCCAACTTCACGTCGGACAACCATTCCGTGATGATGTTCAAGAACGCCGCATTAACTCCAATTGCCGCACCTATTCCATATCAGCACTTGCCCTCTAGAGCCCAGGTTCTGTCCTAACCGATCAAAGTAACAACGATCCATCCTTGCGCCGCCTCATATGATTCCCAAACCCTGTATCTCCATCCCACACGCCCTCCCCTTTCGAAGAATCCGGCCGTCTCTTTCCGCCGTATTTTGCGCCGCAATTGCTCTTTTGCTGCATCCTGGACCCAATCTGACAGCTTTCATCAGTCTGAAGCGTCGCAAGCTGGAAATCGTGGACAATACCTATTGTTGTGAAATCCTGCAGTCTTGTTAGTAACAGTTCTAGCTTAGTAGACGCCTAGAACATGCGCGCATACCTCATATCTCTTGATCTCCTCGATTTCCTCGTCTATCTGATGCTCGGCGCCATTTGGCGCAGTAGTAGCCTCGCCTTGCTCGGCGGTCGATATCGCAAAGGAGAGCCGGGAGGAGAAGGAGGATCTTTGTTGTAGGCGCGGAGGCGGGAAGGATATGGAAGATGATCGGGAGTTCATGGTCCTATTCGTACTTTATTCACATTTCTGGAGCTGAGGTCCAGTATCTTGCTTCTGATGTTGCGTTGCCTGCTCGAGGCCATCCCATCGAAATGCGGCCGCTTGACCGCTAGCGCATTGACTCCTGCTTATAATTCTCCAGCCGCAATCTTCTCTTTAGCTAGCTGCATGAGACTTCCTCAACGAACTCGATAGTGGTACTTCCATATAGCCTATGATAAGTCTACGGCTTTTATCATACACCATTGAGAGTAGGATTTCTCTTTCCATTTAATTGCAGAGCTAAGAGTCAGACACTGCACGCCACGCTCTAGGGACTAGTGTCGCCATGATGCCATCACTGTTGTGAGATAGAAGACCTCCAAAATTTTGCGGGCTCGGCCGATTCACGGATCTCGCGCTATTGACCTCATTTTTGATGGATGCGAACTTGAGCATTGTATCAGCACCACTTTTTCGCTAGATTATCGCAAATCGCATCTTACTCTCCGCCCTCTATTCAACTAAGTATCACTATCGGCTACACTGACAAAGAACGGGTGGTCAAACGACAACAATATTTAAGCTGAAGGTGTTGTAAGATTAGGCTGGGCAGCGTTGAGTTAAGCGCACATACTCCTCTTAACTCATATAACGTCAAACCCCTCGGTTTTGAACATATTCATTTGCAACTCTCCGTCTTCCTCGAGCCATTGCCACAGCGCTCGTCAATAAGGTGCGCTAGCTAGGACAAAACGCCCTTTTTCCGTTATAGCAATGCTAAAATTCTCGTTTCTAGGGTTGCGTTGCAAATTTCCCTTCGATCATCGATTACCAGAGATCATACCCTAGTTTGACCGGTTCTGCCATATATTTATTGCAGCCTTAATGTGCGAAGGCCTTTCCATATGATATTTGATTTGTATCGAAACAAACGCTTATCCTCTCCGGGAGCTAGGCAATATCTACCGATGAAAACGGCTTAGGGCAGTCATTACACCATGTCTACACATGTAATTATATCGGGAGGTTTTACCGAAGAGGAGGAGAAAGAATTCGATACTCTCGTCAACCGAAACCCCAAGGACGAGGAGGGCCAAAACCAGTATATGCTATCAAAGGCATGTAAGAGACGCATATACATCATATACTAGTTTGCTGACAGTCCATAGGTTAACTTGAGTAATGCAACTTGCCAAACCATAGTTAATAGTAAGATAGACCAGATGGGTTGGGAGTGGCAAGCCTTACCTCAGGTGGGGGGTAAGGAGCCAGGACGTCTGATTATAATTTCGGGATATATGAGAATCAATAGCAAAACATATTCCAAGCGTTTTGCCGCACATATACTTTCTCAGAATCTAGGAGGGATCTATGTTGCAAATGACACTCGTATACTAGCTATATATACTTGATTTATAAAAAGCCTTTTATCTCAGTCCAATCTTCCAATCATAACCAAGTTAAACCTGTTTCTCAAAGCAATCTTTCCCACTTCATTATTAGCTTCATTAAGTTCAAAATAATTATGGTTCAGAAGGTAATTGGGCGCAGAGTTCCAAGAACGACCCTGTGTCTCGTAGAAACCCCGCCAGGTTGTGATCCGCTAGGCTGTAACCCACTAAAGTTTTGTCCACTAAGGTCTTCCCCGTCGAGTTGTAGCCAGCCAGGTTGTACTCTGCCAGGTCCGCCAAAGTCTACCCCGCCAAGTTGTGATCCGGCAAAGTTTTGTCCACTAAAGTCTTCCACGCCAGGTTGTGGTCCGGCAAAGTTGTGCTCAACAATATTTTACCCGTCAGTTTGTGGTATATCATATGGCCCTCCTTTTTTGTACTCTTCCGCTCGATGGCAGAGGTATGGATGATGCTTCGTTTGCGCCGCTCACTGAATCTGAGGACCCTGCGCGTTCATTCGTGTCTTCTGTTGTTCCAGGTGGTGAACTGGGAGCGCAACCTTCGGGTTGCCCACTGCTATCTATTCAATGTCAGTAATCATCCCACAACCTTTTGAATGCCACCAACCAAAGTTTCCAGCTTCCCCGGTCTCTGTGGATGGTATGGTCATGGAGCTCCCCCGCCAACTCCCGATGATCCAATTTTTTGCCTTTCCAACTCCCCATGATGCTCTCTGTCTGGATCGATATGAGTTAACAACGGAGACCTCGTAGATATTACCAGATTACAGCTTACCTCTCTTATGCTTTGTCGCGCGGTTCAAACTTTGCTGAATCTCTGATGCTTTTGCAGAAAGCAACTCTCCAATAGCTTCCAGAAGCTCCCTCTCTGCATACCATAAACGATATGTGCGAATGAACTTCTCGCTCAATTTCCTCACATCAAACAATCTCAGAGCAAGGATAAAGAACATCCATTCCTCACGAGAAAACTCGAGTCGAACCTCGTTGAAATACTTTTCTGCGGTCCCTCAGTTCATTCCGAAGTCCCGAGGTTACATTTCAAGGTTTCATCGGTAGGGAGCTCTGTATGTTACGGGACTCTCAAAGTCTCTATGGCTTCTCCTTCCTTCACAAGTATGAGAGGCCTGGCTGCTGTTTTGCGGGCACTGAAGCTCAAAGCGTACCTGATAAGCGTTCACAATTACCGATGTCTTATCAATGTTCAGATCTTGGAAACGATGCTCAAAATGGGCTGGTGAGAGACTAGTTGTCTTGAACTATTGTCACATTATCTCCCGCATTATCCTCCCACGCAAAAATTCCATAATTCCATTTTTATCCCAGCAAAAGACTAATTGACATGCCCGCCATGTCGCTGTCCAACTCAAATTCACTTCCTGCGAGGATTAAACCTTCCAGGCAGTTATTCCTTAACCTCCCTTTAGAGATTCGAGACCGAATATACGACTTGGCACTGGAATGGTCGGATCGAGACAAGATTAGAAAGAAAAAGAAACAGCTGGAATTCTACGATGTATGCCCTTGGCTTGATTTCTTCTACGAGCCTCTGGATCGGCAGACGGGTCAAGTGGTCAGAAGAGTGTCTACAATTCTGAAAATAAATCACCAAATCAGGACTGAGGCGAGGCAAAGGCTACTCACTAAGACCATGTTCCTGGATCTGGCAGCTCCCTCGGAAACCTTGACATGGAACGCGCTTGACCGCGTGATGGTGCGCCCCGCGCTCAAATTTATTGCCTTATTTTACAACAAGGACCTCTTACAGTCCTTACGTTCCGTTGTGTTAGAGCTGGATTTCTTGGTCTTATGTAGCCTTTCGGATTGGGACACTTTCAGCGTTGATTGGCAAAAGAAAAACATCGAACAGCTAGTTGGCATTTGGAAAGAGAAACATAGCCTTAAGATGTTGGAGATTAGTCTACGATGTGAGAACCTCTCAGACCTTGGGCGGGTTGGATGGCACTGGGGGATGACAAGATGCGGAGACGTGATAAAGCAATTGATGCAGGTGTGTATCTTTCTACTGACGTCTTTTCATCTGTAGCTAACGATTCCCTCAGCTCGTTTCCTTTGGCCAAGGCATCTCAGGATTCAATAAGAGAACCTTTCAGGGAGGTGATCTATCCGAAGACAAGAGCTGGTCAACATTCTCTAAAGCAGAGGAGGGGCTTTCTTAGGTTAGCAAGAAATAGCTTGTATTGTAACCACATAGCGCTACTAATTCCGATAATTCCGACATTTGAACTTTGAAACTCGTCTGGAGATAATGGGGACTTCTCGGGGAGTTCCCGTCCCTGGATTGGAAATCGTCAAGATTCGAGAGAATTCGATAGGTGGTGCCCCGCCCCCATTTCTGAGCACCACTTTTGGCGGCGGGGTACCTTCTATTTATCTCGAAGCGTTCCCTCCTTCAAGACAACAAACTCCCAAAGGACATCTCCAACTGTCAGGAATTAAACAAAATGGTACCGAAAATCTTTATCACAGGAGCCACTGGATACGTAAGTACCTTCCAAATCGTTTTCGCATACGCTATGCTGAATCTCTTGGTAGATCGGAGGCGATGCCCTCTACGCTCTCGAGAAGGCTCACCCAGAATATGAATACACAGCCTTGGTTCGCAATTCCAGCAAAGGAGCTCCAGTTGCTGCAGCGTACCCCAACATTCGACTTGTGTACGGAACGTTAGACGATTCTAAGGTCTTCGAGGAGGAGAGCGCAAAAGCAGATATTGTGATCCGTACTTATCTCCAACCTTACTATGCAATGTCCTCCCACTGATGCCTCATCTGCCACAGACACCGCAGATTCCTCCGACCACGCTGGCGCTGCAACTGCCATCGCGAAGGGTCTCGCAGCTGGTCACACCAAAGAGAAGCCTGGCTTCTGGATCCATACTTCTGGGACTGGTATTCTGATGTGGAAGGATGTGGAAACGAAGACATACGGCGAAGGACCATCTCAACCACCGTACGATGATCTCGAGAACGTCTCGGGCCTCACGAGTCTTCCAGACGAAGCATATCACCGTGACGTCGACAAGATCGTCCTTGGTGCATCCTCCGATGTAGTGAAGACGGCTATTCTCTGCCCACCTACAATCTACGGCCCAGGTCGTGGGCCTACAAACCAGCGCAGTAAACAAGTCTATGATTTAGCAATGGTGACGCTGCAGCAAGGCCAACCTATTCAGATAGGAAAAGGCTTGACCGAATGGGACAATGTTCATGTTCACGACCTCAGTGATCTTTTTGTGCTTCTCGTCGAAGCTGCGGTGGCTAATAAGCCGGACATGGACTCGAAGCTCTGGGGCAAGGAGGGTTATTTCCTTGCTGAAAATGGACATCATGTTTGGGGCGAGGTATCGAAGCAGATTGGTGAAGTTGCGTTCGACAAGGGTTATATCAAGGAGAAAAGCGTCAAGCCTCTCTCCTTTGAAGAGGCTAGTGGGATGGCGCCTAGTGCCATAACTTGGGGACTTAATTCCAAGGGCTTTGCGAAGAGAGCAAGAAAATACTTGGAGTGGCAGCCAAAGGGAAGGAGATTGGAGGATGAGATTCCTGACGTTGTGGACAGCGAGGCTGCGAGACTTGGAATGAAGCCTGGTCACGCTCAATTGGCTGCAGGAAAGTAATTTCTGGTCAGATCTCAAGCCCCAAATCGTATCCTTCATGAATCTGGAATTGGGATTTGCCATGTGCTGGTTGTTATCTATCGTACGAAATCTCAAGTGAGGAAGTAGATGCGATCCTGCCCCAAAGATAAGGAACGGCCAGAATCGGCATTCTTTACAAGGGCGGGATACCGAAATAGAGTATATCCTCCAATTGCAGACCCGCGTCTACTATTCCACCAACAATCAAAGGTGGTACATCGTAACATGTGGAGTACTCAAATTTGAAGGTCGTTTTCGAATCGCACGTAAGTATCTCTACTGTCGTGTCATGTCTTCTCACTGTTATCAAAATTTGGAATCTTCTAAAAGAGTCGTGTGATCCAGCCAAGTGGCTTACAACCTTCCTTTACGGGTATCTGAGTGGCGTAGAAGGTCCAGTGCTTGTCATCCAACAGTCATCCACGATCGGCCCATGAAATCGGTTGCATCCGCCACAGTGGAAGCCCTCGTTTTTCCAGAACGTTTGGCGGCCAATGGCACCATAAGGACCGTTCAGGAGCTGCATCCGATTACCCAACCATTGAGGGGCACATCGACTCAAATACTAACACCCGTCGAGCTTCCAGAACAAGCAGTTGCCAAGGAAAATCATGGGAAAAGTCCGGTGCGTGAGCAGGTGCGGTCGATGAGGGGGGATCATCATGGGGTCTGTGACGGTGCGGTCGACAAGCGAGCTTTCCAAGAAGCACCTCGGCCCCGTATCCCGCTAATTGATAGGTATTTATGTACCTTCAGGTCCATTTAAGGTTCTTATCCACTAAGCGGTGCTGGGTTCTTCACTAAAAGCTGGAGTGCAGTAACACTTTCATGGAATGAAGTTAGCAGAAGATCAACCTAGATACTTGATATATACTAACAGAGACCCTAAGTGGCTCAGGAAGAATACATCAGTATCACGAGCGATATCATTGCCGCTTTTTCCCATTTCTATGTTCAAACCATGTCTGTGGCGGGATCCTTGCAGCGCACGGCTGGGGATAACCGCTCTGTACCAATTTCCAGGTTGTGCATCGACCAAACCTTCTATCGTCGCCGTGCGCCATGCATCCCCTCCTCCTCCTCAGCGAATAGTCGTGCGCTATGGCATTTTACCCGTTGCCATGTCCAGAGATAAGCGTCTTCGATTCCGCTATGGACGAATGGCTGGCGCCGACAATGTCGCAGACATGGCTTGATATGTCTCACTGGCGCCATCAATGCCCGGCTTCATGAGTGTTCACGACAGGGTCTCGGCTCATGTGGTGCAACGAAAGCTTGAAATCTTCTGCAGAGCTGGCTCTGAGAAAGCCTCAATATGCATAAACCCGGAGACGTTGCACGAGAAAGGAAGGTGGTTAATAGCTCCCCTCCAGCTTTGTGCAACAGCTCACGGGTCCGATATGGTAGGGCTCAATTGATGCGAGCTCTGCATCTTTTTGGATCAGCTGTTACTTAATTTGCTGGGCCCCCTCTTTCTCTTGCTTTGCTTCTGTCACCGAGTGTCGGGTTTCTCTCTCTCTTTCATCCCAATTCTCTCAATCAACTTCGAAAGTGTCAGTACACATATCGATATGGACGCTGGAGGTGTGGGCAACTTAGCCCTCGAGGGTGACCCTCGTCTCCCACATTCGGTTTCGATGCGCCCACAGCATAGAAAACCCCACGATCCTACTGTCACTTTCGAGGAGTATCGATACTATGCCGATCTTGCCAGAGCTGAGGAATTTGAGTTCAAAAAAGGTGGAGGCATCGAAGATACTACCTTCATGTCCTTGATTCTACCATCGAAGAATCTCAAAGGGAATGTCGTCCACGACACACCTCCAGCGGCAGACAATGGTGAGAAGATGTTGGAAACTGGGGATGAGAAGGTGACAGGAGTCCGAAATGTGCATAACATGGATGAGACTGAACGTCTCGAAGTGACTGATGCCGAGTGGACAAATGCTTCTCGAGCCATGAGAACTGCTACCTGGGCAGCTATCTTCTACCTCATTACCACCGACATCTTGGGTCCGTACAACGTCCCTTTCGCTTTCGGCACACTTGGCTGGGGACCTGGAGTCGCTCTATACACTGTATTTGGATTCTTGGCTGTATAGTAAGTTCTTGATCGAAGACTTATCGAAAGATTTTCTAATATGCTTTCTCAGTTCCGGCTGGTTGCTTTACCACATGTTCTTGGGTCTGGATTCCTACCAATACCCTATGAGAACATATGGAGATATCGCATTTCGAGTTTATGGAACTGGCATGCGACACATGGTGAACATCCTTCAATCGATTCAATTGCTCTTCAATGTCGGAGTTATCATTGTCGCCAACGGCCAAGCTCTTTCACAAGTCTCCAAGTTCAAGCTTTGCTATGCCATTTGTTGTCTTGTTTTTGCGCTTGCTGGATTCTTTCTTGGGCAAGTCCGTACACTGCAGAAGTATGGTTGGGTTGCTAATGCTGCAATCTGGATGAACGTCTTCATAATTATCTTCTCGATGGCCATTGTTCCACATGAGGATCCAAACTATTTAGCTGTCGATGCATCTGCTGGCATGGCATTGGGAGGAGATTTGGTTACTGCAGATGCCAACGGGAATTATCCTCCTGTAGTGCATTTTGCAGGTCTGCCACCGAGCACCACTGGCTTCACAGGAGCCATCAATGGTCTAAGTAAGTCCTTTCAAGTCCTTTAAACCTCAAGTTACGAAACTTGCTATATACCAGAAACGTATCGATTCCTTGCGCTTCCCAGGGAATCTCTCAATTTTCAGAATGCAATCTCAAACGCACATACTGACTGCCTCACAGTGCAAGCTGTATATGCCTATGGTGGAGCTATGCTTTTCACCGAGTTCATGTCCGAAATGAAGCATCCCCGCGACTTCTGGAAAGGAATGATCTGTGCCCAAGGCTTCATCTATGTCGTATATATCTTTTATGGATGTTTCCTCTACGCATATCAGGGCCAATATACAGTCAATCCATCTTTTCAGGGCATCTCAATCTACGCCTGGCAGACTGTTGGCAATGTTATCGGCTTCATTAGCGCTCTCATCGCTGCAGGTCTTTACGGCAACATCGGCATTAAGGTCCTTTACAATAATATTCTCATCGACTTCTTCAAGGCGCCGCCGTTGTCCACAACTCGCGGCAAAATTCTCTGGATCTGTATTGTGTAAGTTCAATACTGCTTCCTATGTTCAAACTCCACTTCCGAGCAAATTACCTGTCCTGTTCCACTCTTGTGCTCTTTTCATTATAGCACGCGACTTCAGAGAAAATAACTGACAAACGCAATTCACAGACCCATCTACTGGTCGATAGCCTACATTGTCTCCGCTGCCATCCCCAACTTCTTCGGTCTATCCTCACTCGTCTCCGCCCTTTGCATCATGCAATTCACCTACACCTTCCCTCCACTCCTGTATCTCGGCTATGCCATCCGACTCGGAGTTTCACTTCCAGGTGAGGGATTCAACCCAGCAACAGGAGAGACCATTCGTCACGACCGCGGTATTAAAAGATATGTCCGTGGCTTCTTCAAAAACAGATGGTGGTTCAATACCTGGCATCTCATCTTCTTCCTTGGCTCGATTTGTACTGCGGCTTTGGGAGCTTACTCTGCCATCGAGGCTTTGATTGCCGCGTTCAAGGAGCCGCAGATTACTGCGTTCACTTGCCACTCACCTTTGGACGCCTCATAGGTCAGTGAGTAACGTGATGGACTGGTGCTGAGCGTGGCTATGATGGGCCGAGTCTGTTTGTTGATGGAAGATCAAATCCTCAGATATAAGGAAAGTTATACCACTGTCACTATGGGATTTAGGTTCATAACAGCTGTACTAAACGATACCTTCGTACTTGAATGAAACTTCTACATTCTAACGTCCCTTTTCCACTAAGTAATTCATTTTAGTCCCAGCTCAACCGCCTTTATCTGCAAAGCGAGAAACTTTGAGTAAATCCTTGCAAGTGCAAGACTGCCTCCCATGTACCAGAATCCCGGATGTCCGCTGTCCCTCCAAATCTATCTCATAAATCAGCATTAAATCCTCGTAAACCAAAAGTATTCAACTCACAGCATTAACTTCTCCCTCCTCATCCAAATCCCACACATCCTTACACCTCTCCGCCACCTCCTCACCTAACACCTTCCCCACCGTCGTCTTCATATTATCATACCCCGTCGCTAGCACCACGATATCCGCCTCCAACCTCTTCCCATCAGCTAACTGCACTCCTCCCTCCCAAAACTCCTTAATTCCTCCTTCACTCCTCACCACCTTAATCTTCCCATCAATAATCAGCTTACTGCACCCAACATCTATATAATACCCTCCCCCTCTTGTGATATATTTCCTATAAATCCCGCTCCCATCACTTCCCATATCAACACTAAACCCAGCTTTCTCCAATCCCTCAAGAGTATCCCATTCTGCTTCCGCGATCCGTTGCGTTAACCCAACATTCAGCGCAAACTGCACCGAAATCGGCAGGCTTTGGCCCATGATATCCGCATCCTCAACACTCGGCCCATTTTCTTCATACATACCTTCATGCAACATAAACAACCCGGTTTTGGCCGTGAGCACGTAAGTCCCGCGCCGCTGGAGCATGGTCACATGGGCTCCGGCTAGATGGTAGTTTTGCGCAATGTCGTGGCCGGAGTTGCCTGTTCCTATGACTAGGACTTTTTTTCCTTGGATGGAGGGAGTGAGGGAGGCGTCGCGGTGTTGGCTGCCGTGGTAGAGGTGCCCGGTGAAGAGATTTTGGGAAGGGAAGGCGGGGATGAGCGGTTCACCGGCGTGCCCGGTGCAGAGGATTATGTGGCGGGGTGAAAGAGTGCGGGTGCTTTCTTCTGTTGGGGCATGGCGTTTGAGGTCTACGGCCCAGGATGCGGTGGAGGGGTAGTAAGTGGAGGAGGTTATGGTGGTGGAGGTCCAGATGTTGAGTTCCATGATTGAGGCGTAGGAGGCGAACCAGTCGCCGAGTTTGTCTTTCCGGGTAAACATCGGCCAGGTTGGGGGAAAAGGGACGTAGGCCATGTGGGAGTAGTGGACTGGGTCGTGAGTTACTAGTGTCTAATTATGTTTGTTAGATTAAGATGCAAAAACTTTTCGGATGAGAGACTATACTCTGTACCGGTTCCTCCAATTGTCTCCCACTCGAGGATTCTTGTCAATGATGAGGGATGTAAGTCCAAGTAGCTGAAGTCGTGCGGCCATATTGAGTCCAGATTGCCCAGCACCAATGATCAAAATGGTAGGATCAGAATCCAAGAAGTCACTCTGTCGCTGTCGTTGCTCAAACCAATTACCCTCATCGGCTCCGCCCAGAGAGTTGCTTCCACCATGAGGTCGATCAAGCCCCCTTTGCTCTTTATGGCCCTTCAGCTCATGAATACTAGTAGAAACAGCAAAAACTTTCCATTCTCCATCATCATCTTGCACCAAGCGCAGGACTCCCGTTCCAGTGCCAACTCCTGTCTCGAAGTCAAACATAGCTTGAATCCAGTCGAGACCTTCGATTGGAGACTGCAGAGTAGGTGGGAAAAATCCATCTTTTCGAATCTGGCAATTGTGAAGCTGGGCTTGAATAAGATTGTCCTGAAGGAATTTGGTGACTTTGGGAAGAGTGTGAAGGGTGCGGAAATCCCAAGTCAATGTAAGAAAGTCTCGCCACCAACAGTCCTGATGGAAAAGAGATGCCACTTTCGAGACATCTCTAGTATTCAGAGCATTATTGAACTGCTCAATCCATGATTCTGCTATCTTAGTCGGAGAGGAGGTGAGAGGAGACTTGAGCGGGATGCGGGGTAACTGGATCGTATGAGGATCGGAGATTGAACCCATAGTGAGAGACTTTGAATTGAAAAGAGTCAAAAGAATCAGGAAATGGAGAAATTCGAAGTTGTAAGAAGCAAGCACTCAGTCAGCACTTAGCTGTTGCATTAAATAGAATACAGAGAGAAGTACACGAGAGACCGTATGAACATGCACGAGAATCGAACATGGAAACAAAGACCTGGGACGACAACAATTTTGGCAACCCAAGCGCAATGATCAACATGCAGGGCACTTCCATCCGCCTTCTCCAGGCCACAAGGGCGTGGGGTCTCGAAGGCGCTTGCCACTGCATCCGTCTTACCCCAGAAGCATGCATTGAAGGACTTGTGGGATTAACGTTCTCACTAGGAGCACAGTGAGCCGAAGACTACTCATAGCTAGCCCCTACAGTATCTTTGCAGGGATTGGAAGGCGTACAGTCACTAAAAATCCGCTAGCGAGCTCGCCCTCCGGCCCCCATTTTTGCAAGAGCAGGTTTCAACAATGCAGACATGTGCTCTTCACTTCATGTTCAATGCTACACCTCCTACTGTTCAATACCATTTGGCTTGCATAAACACTAGTGCGCCCAGGAATGGGATCAACAGCAAGCGCACGGTGAGAACGCCCTGCATGACACGTCACACTTGAAGTGGAAGTTCAAGCCTTCCAGCAATATTCTCTTCATGTCAGAAGTTTGAGAGCTCCATGTCTCTTTGTATTCCAAGCTATATAGTTGTCCAAATTCCGTATTATTTCTCATTGAATAACCAGCAAAGAATCGTCTTCTCTCCAGTCTTCACTTGTGGCCAAAAAGTATTGCAACTTCAAGATGGATTCTTCTCTAGCAAACCCCTCCGTCTTTCTGTACAATCCGGGAGATGCAAGAATTGGAAATACTCCCTACCCAGCAATTGAAGACCCTCACGACGTTGTCCTCCGCATCGCCTACGTCGGCGTCTGTGGCAGTGATGTGAGTTCCCCAATCTCCAATCCAAAGATGTAACATATTAACATCACTCAAGGTACACTTCTGGGACCACGGCGGAATAATCGCCAAAGTCTCTCCCACGAACCCTATAATCATGGGTCACGAATGCTCTGGCACAGTCCACGAGATCGGTTCCTCTGTCAACACTCTGAAAGTTGGCGACAGAGTAGCCATCGAACCCGGATTTCCCTGCCGTCGCTGCAAGGCCTGCAAAGCAGGAACCTACAATCTCTGTCCTGAGATGAAATTTGCGGCTAATCCGCCTCACACTCATGGCGCACTGAGAAAGTTCTTCAAGATGCCGGAGGATTTCTGTTACAAATTACCGGACTTCATGGGTCTGGATGAAGGTGTCTTGGTTGAGCCGCTGGCTGTTGCTGTGCATGTGGCCAGGTTGGCGGATATCAAAGTGGGGCAGGACGTGGTGGTGTTTGGAGCAGGGACTGTGGGCCTGCTGTGTACGGCTGTGGCGAAGAGTATGGGTGCGAAGAAGGTCATTTCGGTGGATGTGAATGCTTCTCGACTTGAGTTTGGTGAGAAGTTTGCATCTACAGGGAGCTTTCAACCGTCGAGGGACGACTCAGCAGAGGAGACGGCACGGAAGATCAAGAGCATTCATGGAATGGATGAGGGTGCAGATGCAGTCCTCGAGGCTACGGGAGTGGAGCCTTGCATCGAAGCTGGAATTCATGTCCTTCGGCGAGGAGGGACATTCATCCAAGCAGGACTTGGGAAACCCAGAATTCAGTTCCCTATTGTCACATTGTCTGAGAAGGAGATCAATATGAAGGGCTGTTTCCGGTATAATTCTGGGGATTATGATTTAGCCATGCATCTTTTGGAGAGCAGGAAGGTATCTGTTAAAGAACTGATCACGGGTGTTGAGCCTTTTGAGAAGGCTACAGAGGCGTGGGAGAGGACGAAGAAAGGAGATGGAATTAAGAATTTGATTGAGGGCCCGAGAGACTGAAGGGAATTGATAGCATATGTATTGAGACATTCTATTGTGGAAACATGTTGTATACAGGATTCTTGAGCTGTTAATTTGATAAGATCGACTTTGACATTGGGTTGACATTGCTTGCTGGAAGGGCGTGAGGATCGGCATGCGCTAGCGGAATGAGTTGACCCGGGTATGCTGAACAGTATGCCAAGGTGCCTGACATCCTTCTATAAAATTGGTGTCTCCTATCCCTTCAAAACAATCACTTGCTGCACAGTTGACATAATCATGGCATCATTACCGGAACTCCCTACTCAAATGTTGTTCAACCTCAATGAACGGACAGTTCTAGGTGCTGTGCAAACCTAAACATCGATATAAACTTGATCTGAGAACTGACACCAATCAGTGACTGGCGGTCTTGGTGGTGTGGGAACTGCGGTCTCAACTTCAATGCTCATTTCAGGAGCTGATGTTCTTTGTCTTGATTTGCCTGAAAATCCCAATCTAGGTCAGCACCCATGGAGACTGGGTTAATTCGCTTTACTGACAATATGCAGAGCATTTCCAAAATAATGCTGTTCTGAATGGAACTCGCTTCTATTACCACTCAGTCAACGTCACAGACTCAACCGCCGTCTCAAACGTCGTTGTTCAAGCAGCCTCGAAGCTTCGCTTCCCTCTCCGTGGCGTAGTGACAGCTGCAGGAATTTCTGGTGAAAGAGATGCTGTGGACTATCCACCTGAAGAATTTCGAAAAATTCTTGACCTCAATATCATGGGCACATTCAATGTAGTTCAAGCTGCTGCCCGAGTGATGCAGGCGCAGAAAGTGGCGGGGAGTATGGTTCTGATTGCGAGTATGAGTGGTAGTATTGCAAACAAGGTACCTAATCCTCCTAAGTCTCTCCTCTATAAACTTATGACTGGGAACAGGGCGTCAACACTGTGGCATACAACTCGAGCAAGAGCGCTGTACTGCAGATGGCCCGTTCCTTGGCAATGGAGTGGGGCATTAGTCCCAATTTTCCACCTATTCGTGTCAACTCTTTGAGTCCAGGGTACATCGACACGGCCTTGACTGTTGGTGCTCTTGCCAAACCAGATGTCAAGAAGACATGGATCGAAGGAAATATGCTAGGACGTATCTCTCAGCCTGAGGAGTACAGAGCTCCGATTATGTTCCTGCTGAGCGATGGGAGTAGCTTCATGACTGGAGCAGACTTGAGGGTTGATGGTGGGCATTGTGCTTGGTGACCAGCACGCTTTTCATATTTGAGATTGTCTAGTCCAGATTCGGTAGCAGTTCCCGTTGGTACACATGCTGCCATCCTTTCTGCAGACGTCCACTCTGTACCTGCTAGTGGAATGCGAAAATAGCTGGATCATAGGGATAGTCCTGTAGCCCAGTATTTGTAAGGTCTTGAGGTTCAACATCGTCAATCCAGCAATCTCCTTTGAGCTTAAGATGCAGAATTGGTTGCACTTTTGGCGTACAAGCTCCTTGTTTAGCTAGATAGTCAATAAGGCGACCATCTTCGCGAGATGTTTGGCTTCCGGCTTAGCTAGCCGTGCCTTCATTCGATTCTGTGTTCTCCGATCGAGCGCTCACAATAAACAGGACTCTTGCACCTGAAATGCTAACAGCAATATCTCCCGGCTCTGCAGACTCAGGGACTATGGCAAACTCATGCTCTGATGCCTTTCCCGCCACTTCAATAAGCGCGAAGGTCGATAATATCCGTGCATCATAGCGTCCTAAGGTCTGTTGAAAGGTTGGACTCGCTTTGACCCCACCTACATGATTTTCAACCCACCTTAGGGGATTTTCTTCCTGCAAGGGGTCCTACGCTTGCCGAGTGAGCTTCTGAAATAGTCACTTGCTGGAATTCCACCTACTGGTACTTTAACGAAGTCCAATATACCGATGATATTCACGATACACGCCATGACTTTTTGAGAAGCACACCAAGCGTGATGCCTCTTGACAATGGACCTTCTCTCTATGGCGATCTCATCTGCTTCCGGTTCAAGTGTATCCAACACATTTCGCCTGGGAGATCTCAGCCTCCAGTCAACTGCCCAAGAAGGCCCATTCCCAACTTGAAAGATCGACAAAGATCCAGAGTAGCTCAGAATATCGTACGAGCTCGCCGAATCAATGGCAAGACATGTCATGCTTATGTACACTTTGAGTTCCGACTTGTCGTAATCGACTATAGCCTTCTTATGTGCATCATCAACATCTGAAGCGATGCCAACTAGAGCATATAACTTATCTCTTGAATCCGTGGCATCGAAATTTCGTCCCCGGCGGAGAAGATATGACAGTTCGAGACTGGCTAAAACCCTTTCACGATACTTTCGTTGCCGTAGGAGGCGACTTGGAGGCTTTCTAGAATGGTACAAGCATCGCACATGATACATTTCTTCCATATTCTGGATGCTGCTTGGTTTTCTAGCCAAATGCCAAGCCCGTAACAGTATAATTTCGCAGAAGTCATCCCAGGGTACCCGCACCGGCCCAGATTGCACCATCAAGCTCTTCGAAACAACGACCTCTTGAAAGACCCAGACTCTGGTGAACCACGGCCGGCGCAGAATTACTCTCTCCAAGCAATGCCAGTCTCCCTTCTCTTCCGCTGTTGTCTTGATGGCTTCCCACAAACTTGTAGAGGCGCCCTCGTCGTCGGAAAACCGGGAGCTAGGCTGACTCGACAGGCGGGAGGTCAGGTATTTCCTGGCAGAGTCTACTGCGGGGGACGCAGTAAAATACTCTCCCAGATATATAATTGCTTCTTTTGCATTCGCATATATACCTCGCACTTGTCGAACCTGCTGAGATCTTTCCGCCGTGTCCTGCTGGTTGATACAGAGCGCATCAATCCACAGTCGACGAGGCTGATCTTGGAGCCGCAAATCGCGCAAGGCACAGAAGGGATTGTAACGGACTTGTAACTCGGCCCCATTCATTAGAATGATGATCCTGGAGTCCGAATTGTCACCCCCAGGTGTAAGACAGTGCTGCATATTGACTCTGGTCACCTATTGAAGTAGCACAGAGTAAGGTGGTAACGAGAGAGCCGCGGATTTACTCATTTTAAGAAATTACGGAAGCAGTACAAATACTCTAATGTCATCTGAGTGAGAGAGGGGGCAAGAATGGTATGAATCCATCGCATCGTGTATTTGAGAAACTAGGAATGATCTGATCTTGTCTGACTTGAAGAGGAGCAAGAACAGTATGAATCCATCACATCATGTATCTGAAGAAACCCAAAAATTTTCATGCGGAAGAGGCTGTGAAGTTTGTTGGTAGCTAGGGCGCTGATTCGAGGTGTAACTTTCGCCGTTCATTGGTAGGAGTAAACCCGAATCTATGCGCATGCAAAACTGCAAAGATTGAACGTACAAGTATGAAAGGATTCATATTGTGCTTGACAGAAGTGAAGTGATTGGTTGCCCCAACCTTCTGAAGAAATATTGCGGTAAGGGCTGACAAAGGTGTTCGTGAAGGTTGTTAAAACGCCTTGCGCCTCTGCCTGCTCGACGCAGGTGGTGATTGTGCTTTCACCCCAAAGCGCTTCAATCATATATACACATCATTTAGGTGTTGCCAGTACTGAAGCCAGGAATTTACACCCATGTGAAAACTGTAAACATACCCGAAAATACGAAGCACAAAATCATACTGACTTCCCGAGTCTCTCCGCAAGATGCCGAGGTATTATTTTGCAAATCATCATGCAAGGCGTTGCCGAGAAGTCAGCAAACAAAGCTCTCCATTTCCCAAATTACTTAGACGATCTGTACCTCAGAGTAAGCTCATGCTTCTCGATTCTGAAAATCCATCGATATCATTTGAATGTGCCTGGCATTTTGTGTGTCCCGCTTCGTGTGGGGAAGCAATAATGTGCGGGGACATAGCGTGGGGTAAGAAGTCTGGAGAAAAATGGATGACCAGATTTGATCAGCCCATGGGGGGTGTTTGCGATGAGCTCGGAGACAATAATAGATGGCGTGGGATAAACCAGTAGAACAACAAGACCGGCTGAGATTTGAGGGCCGTTTGGGATGTTTGATGGTGCCAGAGGTTCCATTTTCATCTCACACTGTGAGACCGCGCACTTCGCAGACTCAACTTTGCTGTAGAATGCCATTCGGCCATTAATGAAGAGATTCGACGATCTCGATCGTGTAACTAATCTAGGAGTACACACAAGGGGAGAAGACCCTTTTCTCTAATCCAACACAAACCGTAGGAGAAAGCCACCCGTTGATAAAGCAGAGATCCACCCGATTCAACACCATGCGAGACAACCAGCTACCGTCAATGGTTATAGAAACTGAGCTGCATGTATCTACAGCTTCTGCTGGGTTTCCCTGACGACCTTGTCTACCGCTTTTGCGACGTAGTCCACGTTGCCTGTGTTCAGCCCCGCCATGCTGATGCGTCCGTTCTTCGTCATATAAATGTGCGCAACGTCCCGCAGCTCCAGCACCTGCTGCTCCGTCAAGCCGGTAAATGAGAACATGCCAATTTGGTCGGTGATGTGGTTCCATGTACCCGGTGTCCCCATCTCCTCGAGCTTAGCTCTTAGTGCCTTCCGCATGCTGATGATTCGTCCAGACATCTCTCGCAGATTCTCTTCCCACTCCTTAAACAGCGCCTCGTCGTTCAGAACCAAACTCGCGATGCGTGCCCCATACAATGGCGGGTTCGAGATCTCGGATCGCTGAAGAATTGCCAATTGGGATGAGATTCTGCCAATTGTCTTCTGCGCATCTGCGCCTGGGCCTGTGATGAAATGGAAGCAACCCGCACGCTCGCCGTACAGACCGAAGTTCTTGGCAAATGATTGTGCAACGCACATCTCGAAGCCTTGCTCAACGAAGTGTCGGACGGCCCAAGCATCCTTTGCCAAATCGCCCGAGGCGAAACCCTGGTATGCACAGTCGAAGAAGGGGAATTGTGACTTCTGTCTCAGCAGTACGGCCAATTCCTTCCATTGCTCCTTTGTGGGGTCGACTCCTGTGGGGTTATGCGCACAGGCATGGAGGAGGATGATACTGCGGTCTGGGGCTTCGGAAATGGCCTGCTTCATACCGGTGAAGTCAAGGTCTTTTGTGGATTTCGCGAAGTAGGGGTAGGTTGCGATAGGGAGGCGGACATTGGAGAAGATTTGGTGGTGGTTGGCCCATGTTGGGTTGCTGAAGTAGACGGTTGGGGAGCCAGGGTAGAATTTCGAGAGGAAGAGAGCACCCATGTGCACTGCCCCGGTGCCTGAGATTGTTTGCATGGAGCAAGTTCGCTTTTCGGAGAGAGCTGGGGAATCGGCGCCCAGGATGAGCTTCGCGGCTGCAGAGGTGAATGTTGCGAGACCGGCGATAGCTGTTTAGCCAGCGTTGCAGTCAGTATTGCTCGTTTTGGGTATTTGGGGATTTCTCGGAGGTGATTCGGGTTGAGTGTTACATACGTAGATATTCATCTGCCAGGAGGTTAGTAGGTTGCACAAGGCCTGGAGAGGGCTCGAAACTCACGATTCAATGAGGGGTCTTTGCGGAGGATCTCGTCAGCCTTGGACGTGAGAGTTAGCAGATGCTCCAAGTATATCTAGACTCCAACTACCTTCTTGACAACTGGCAAAACCCAAGGCTTCGCGTTGTCATCTCTGTACGCTCCAATGCCAAGGTCGACTTTCTTGTCGTTGGTATCGGCGCGATACGCAGCCATCAAGCCAAAGAGGGGATCCTCTGGGGCTTGAGGCACTGCATCGGCCGGAAAGCTGGTAGGCGATAATTGAGTCATATGACCTGCAATATTCTGCAATCTGAGTCTGGGAGAAGTTGTGTTGTTGTGGGATGGAGATGGGTGAGGTGGTGAAGTGTTTCCAGAAATAATGTTTGGAGGAGTCATTTTAGTGGGCTGATGGCAAGGTACGTACTGCTCCCCAGGCCCGGGCTTGCGGGCGCTCCAGACTTTATGATCATGGAGTAAAGGAGCTTATTCAGGTTTGCTACCATAGGCCGAGGCAAAATCGACTCCATTTCGCCTCCATTCGGGATGCTGATCTCCTTGCCTCCGCTGCCGCGCCAGGATTACGATAAATAATAGATGCATGTGCGAAATGGTGCTCACGAGAGCAGCTCCAAGGCAATTTCATGTGGCAGACGTGCCTGCAGGTTCCGTTCACATGTCACAGAGCTGTCTTACCCGCGCCTGTCGGACGGGAGACAGGGAGTATGGGACTGAGACCGCCTAAATTATGCGTCATATATTTTGGATCTTGGATTTTTGAACTCAGAAAATTAAATCCCATACAATCAGAAAAAGACTCAAGCTACAGGAAGCATAGAAGACGTATTTGGCTGTGCTCTTTCGCTCTGAGGCCTTTTTGAGTTGCTTGTTTCCTCCACCCACGTTCTCCGTTGTATTGTACGAGTCGGCCACAAGCTGGTCGATGTGCGCGGATTGCGTCGCCAAGTTGTTCACCAGCTGCGTTTGAAGTTCTGATATCTCTACCAGAGACTTCTCTGCTGTCCTACCAACATAGTTAGCTCAGCCTGAGGATTGTCAAAATTTATCCCACCAACCTGACTTGATCCAAGGTGCTTTCGTAATGCTTCAGCATATCCTGGTTCTCCTTCTCGAACATCTGGATTTGTTCAGGAGTCAGCTCTTGCTCTGGATCCATCTCTTGTGTCTCCAGATGTGCAGATGAGCTTCCTGTATGCCTTGTGGGGGGTATTGGCGCGTTGTCAAAACCCCCAAGCTCTGGCGCTGGCCCTATGCGTGATTTCGCCAACACACTTTTGTTCTTTTCCATTTCGCGCATTATCCTCTTCTCCATCATCGATGCTTGAAGACCCCCACATTCTTGCAGCTTCTGCCGTAGGTACCACAAAACGCTCTCTCGATGTGTGCTGATCGCATTTGCCTTTGCTTCGTCCTGTTCCTGCTCGTAGGACTTGGATTGTTTAACCCCACCCGCAGCCCATGAACCCAAAGATCCGAGACCTAGTCTGTCGTACTTCTTCCGAGTGAGTGTTGTCTCGGTGTTCTGCCGGAGCTGTTCGGCGTCTGCCAGGTTCCGTATGCCAGCATTGAGCTCCCGAAGTAGTTGTTTCGTCTCGGCATCAATCTCCTCTCTCTGGCGGTCTGTGAGGTACTTCCACTGCTGGCCTTTGGAAGAGATATTGCTTCTCCTGGGTGGAGGAGCGGTTGAAAGGTAGGATTGCCGTATACTTTTGAGATAGCTGTTCAACGACGCAATATGCGAATTCTGAAGAGATTGGTAAGCAACAGGCGTGCCCGTCAGAATGGAAGAAAGCTTACTATCCTATACGCCTCCTTCAAGAACTCGTCGATATTCTGTAGGGACAGAGACGGGCTGACCGTAGGTCGGGCATTGTGGCTCAGGAGGAGCTCATTGAGAATAGGTGTAAGATCCATGACGGGTCATTGGTAATGGGCCATGAATTGTGTGTCTCCTCAAACCCCTACAAATAAATAAATGCAGGAGAATTTTATGATGATCACGGTACCGACGGTCTGCGAAAGCAAGAATTGCGTGGTGGTGGAGTTGGAAGCTCCTCTGTTTTCGTTCTGCCATGCTGTCTTTCATAGCCCGACCCTGGAAGGTCTCGCCTAAAAAAATTGGCTTCCGTCTGCGGCAGGGGCTGAATGACGATGGCCTTCCACTCCCGCCTTCAAGCTTTTCCCATTCGGACGTTTGATTTCCACGTCGAAGCCAGGTGCTTCTTAATTCTGCAAGGAACCTCCTCCAGTATCACTGGTTGACAATGCCATCAGATTCCCATCTTGCAAATGCTAGCAAACTCCGACGGGAACCAAATTCAGGCCCCACAAGACCGCGGCGCAATCCGCCCTCACAGTTATGTCTTCATCTCTCGGCACTTTATCCGTGTCTTCGGAGCTCGATCGGATCTCCATGAATCTCTATCTTTTTACTCTGCAGCACCACATGGCTGCTCCATCATGGGAATAAGGGTGGGTCGCCGCCACTAACGTAACAGAGCCGTACTGCACAGTCTACACTTTTTTCCTTGTCCTAAATATCGTGAACCTCCACTTTGGTAGGAATGCCTCTTCCACTGCAGTACATCCGTACCTCCTCATCACTTCTCTCAGTCTCTGCTATACTGGACCAGCATTCTTTCTCTTATGGCTCAAGATTATCATCTAGGAGACGCAGAGAAGGTAGAAGAAATAGGAGCCAGCTTTCAAGGCGCCGTGCTCGAGGAACCTGCAAAACCACATCCCGTCCCTACACAGCAATCCTCTTCGCCTTCCTCCACGCACTCTTCCGAGGAAATAGAAGCTGCTCAAGATGAAGCTCGAGACCTTGAAGAATTGGCCGCGGTCACTTCGGCACCTGTCTATTCGGCCTTCAGTGTTTGGCAGAAAAGATATATTGTTATAATGGTTACTTGGGCAGCTTTCATTTCTCCTACCTCAGCCAATATCTACTTTCCGGCATTGAACGCTCTCCAGAACGATCTTAATGTCTCGACCACCCTCATCAATTTGACCCTTACCTCATATATGATATTTCAAGGATTAGCTCCAACAATTTTTGGAGATTTGGCGGACATGGCAGGACGACGGCCAGCATATATCATGGCTTTTACAGTCTATCTGGGTGCCAACATTGGGTTGGCTTTGCAGAATAGTTACCCCGCGCTCTTTATTCTCCGATGTTTGCAAAGTACAGGAAGTTCTGGTGCCATTGCTCTAGGCTATGGTGTCGTGGCAGACATATCGACCAGTTCCGAACGCGGGAAGTACATGGGCATGGTAGGAGCGGGAACGATGATGGGCCCAGCACTTGGTCCAGTAATTGGTGGAATTCTTGCTCAGCTCTTAGGGTGGAGGTCGATATTTTGGTTCCTTGTCATCCTCGCGGGTTGCTTCCTCGTCCCATTCGCTCTCACGGTCCCCGAGACAGGCCGCAACGTTGTGGGAAATGGCTCTGTACCACCACAAGGATGGAATATGACTGTCTTCGAATACTTGCGCTTCCGAATGCAAGAGAAGTCTGGAAATGGCCTCTCACGATCCGAGACCGCTGTAGGTCGGCGTCACGCGCAGGAAGAGTTGGCTCGTTGTCGAACGATACGCTTTCCCAATCCCCTAAAAACAATTCACATTATCGCCGAGAAAGATGTAGCTATGGTGCTTTTCTACAACTGTTTGATATACACAGCGTTCTACGACATTATGGCCTCGATCCCTGAGCTATTTGCTGCAATATACGGGTTCAATGATCTCCAAATAGGTCTCTGCTATCTTCCGTTCGGCGTCGGCTGTGCACTCGCTTCATTCATCAATGGGCGTATGCTGGACCGTAACTACAAACGAGTTGCAAACCAGATTGGCTTCACCATCAACCGCAAACATGGCGATGACCTCCGTCACTTCCCCATCGAAAGAGCGAGACTCGAGATTATTTGGCCACCACTATGCTTCGGTCTTGCTTGCATTCTGTGCTACGGTTGGGTTCTTGAGCAAAACGCCAATCTCGCTGCGCCTCTGGTCTTGCAGTTCTTCATTGGCCTTTGCGTAAACGGAGCCTTCAATATTCTATCGACATTGGTAGTAGACCTCTACCCTCAATCACCATCGACTGCAACAGCAGCGAACAACTTGGTCCGGTGTCTGATCGGTGCTGGTGGAACGGGCATCATCAGTATCATGATCAATCATATGGGGCGAGGATGGTGCTTCACATTCATATCGTTGGTGTGTATCGCTGCGATGCCAATGTTGTGGGCTGAGCTAAAGTGGGGTCCTGGATGGAGAGAGGAACGACGAGTCAGAATGGACAAGTTGAAAGAAGAGAAAGCAGCTGAGGCTGCGATCTCAAACACGTAGACTGTTGAAAGTACCGAAACGGAGACTGATAGTAGTGGAAATAGACAGGAAAATAGGAAGCATGAGTACATGAGAATCTGAGAATCTGAGAATCTGAGATGTAGGGTCTTGGCATGAAACCATAGTGGCTGGCTTTGCATAGTCGGCGTTGGTACCTACTATATCTAGGCATAGATTGGTAGCATGAATATGATCATCAAAATGGAATCTAAGCATATCGGTCCTATCTTCATTTTCGACCAAAAGTGATTGACAACTTCCCAGAGCATGGAAAAGAGAATAGTCGGTGCAGGTTGAAATACTGGGAACTTCACCTCGGGTAGCTTAAGTTGGCTTAACTTGACTTAGCTAGCCTAACTGACTTAATTGACTGGCTTGACCGGCTTAACTCTCAGCCATCCTCTGCGGTCTGTTCATAAACCTACCTCCAATCCTCGTAAGCGAGCCCCTTTCTGCCACCCAAATTCATCTCCACCTTCAACATAACTCGCCGCACTTACCTCACCGCGTGCCCATTTCAGAAGTTTTGTTGCGCATCGCACCTATGCGCCATAATTAATTGCTCAAAATTTCAAAACGATATAACTTTTGCGTTCGTCGGTCGTTTGACCTCGTTTTTGAACTGGGTGGGTTGCGCAATGGGGGACTACAATTCTGTGTCGTGGAAGGAATGCGCTACGAAAGTTGCGAGAGAGATGTTGAAATATGTAGTGGTTTAATTGATTGATGGATCATAGGAGGCTTTGGTGTAGGCAGAAAGTATAGCAGAAGCGGTCGTGAGCGTAGTGGTATTGGATGATGCAGATGGTGGGAGGCGAGAACCTCACTTCGGCACAGTTGGTCGGTTGAATCCTGCTACTAGCTTCCGAGCTTTTATCTTACTGCTCGATGAAGGCTTGATCCTCATCAGATAGGACAGAGGATCATACATACGATCCCCCCTTTTCTTCCTCGCTTACTGTAGCATTTGCCCCGCATCAAAACTTCATTGCTTCAGCTCTGCAACTTTTGGGAAGCAGAAAACTCAATCTTTGGAAACAATATAACATTTCATATCCTAGACAAACATATAGAAGCACCCCATACCGTTCAAGACATCTGTAGAATTTCATCCGCTATCAACAGCTTCAAACAGTTCAAGGGACTTAAATGGTGGACCGAAGAATTCGAGCAAATGTTTAATGGTGTACGTTATATAATTCTGATAGCCGTATGGATGCTTTGTTTAGAGGTTGATATTGAAACGACAAGCCAGAAACATCGAGGCTGGGTGCCAAGACTTGGGAGCTCCCCGCAGGATGCTCTCACGAGGCGAATGGCGGAACTGTCAATATTCCTCGTTTGAGTGTACTTCCATGTCCGCTTCAGTTTCCCAAGAGTCGGTCTCTTGGCGTCATGCTGCGAACTCCACAGCTCTGACTGAGACCATCGACTCAATGTAAAATGCTAGAACAAAGACTTGAATAAGGAATGAATATATTGTACCCTCTCGTACTATTATGCAGCTATATCTAATACCCATATACCGGTTTCCAAATTGGACAGAAATCAAAAAAGAACACCGTCAACGCCAAATGTCGTCTCCAACCGTTACCGCCCATCCCATCGTCATATACTATAACACAGCACAAAGGCGAAAACACATTTTATACACCCACCATTCCTTTACATATTAGCCAACTCGGTATCAATCATGCGATCCAAAAATGTTCTTCTCTCTCCAACCAGTTCGGTCTGTAGTCTTTGTTCAACCAAGGCTCTGACTTGCTTCTTGGTCACGTTGTCGAGGTCGACTTCGCGCAAGCAGTTTTGGATGGCTTCGACAATCATCATGTCGTCTGGGCCAGCGTTCCCTCTAACAAAGTCGAATTGTGAGACAGGGCGAGATGCGGCTTCACCTTGAAGTGGAGGTCGCGCTCCACCGGTAAATCCGATGTTGGAAAGACGAGAAGTTGACTGCGATGCCTGATGCAAAGGAGACGGTGAGCCGGAGAGGAGATCGTGAGAAGAGGATGCCATGTTTGGACGTTGAGAGTGCATTTGTGGATTGTCCTGGTAAGGGGATGTGGAACGGTGGTCTAATCCTCCACCAAGAGACATCACAGATTGATGTCTTCCTTGAGGGTGGTCTGCGTATGGCGTATTGTAAACAGATTGTCTTAGGCCACCGAAAGCAGGAGATTGCGGAGGCATGTAGGGTCCTCCTCGGTTCGGGAAGCCAGTCAGAACAGTTGAGGCTGGCTTCACAGAGGAGTACATTGACTTCATGTCATCCATTTCATAGGTATCTTCGTACTGCTCGAACTTCTCGACAGGTACACCGCGGCGACCAGGGAGGTTGTTTGCGAGAGCGTAATCGTCCCAACGCTGGAGAGGGATGCTGCGAGGATCGAAACCCTCGTCGTCAACAGCAATGACCTGTTTGCTGCCTTTCTCGCCGATGACGATACGGGTGTTACCCCAGGAGAAGTTGTCTTGATTCCAGAAAGAGTAGACTGGGAGGACGAGTGAATGGATGGGATATGCCAAAATATAAATAATCATCCATCCGATATGTTGCCATTGACGCTTCAGGACGAAGACGAGTGCCTGGAGACCGTACACTGCTGCAATCATAATGATAGAAATCAACGGGAATTGTCCAGAGTGTGTAGCCACCTTGTAGATAAGGTATCCGAGATATCCGCAAGTAGCAGGCAGGATGATGGTACCGAAGAGATCAATAAACACAATGAATCTCATGGAGAAACAACAGAAACCACACATTTCTTTAAGCCAGACCAATTCTGCCAAGTTGTGAATGGTGGAATTGATCCATCTTCTTCTCTGGGAGAGAAGAACGCTCCACGTCTCAGGGGCGGCGGTGCTGGCATAGGCGTCGGGAATGAATTTGTATGACATGTAAGGGAAGTGCTTAGTCATGAGCGTGGTGAGGTATCGATCTTCTCCAAGAGACAAGAGATTCTTCTTGTGCAGTGTGTCCACGGTGCAGTCGCTGTAATCGTGGATGACAGCATCTGAGATGATGAGAGGCTTTCCCTTGTCGGCAGTTCTCAGGCGGTACATAGAGAAACTAGAAAGGTTAGCTTCTACTTACTACCTGGGAGTAATTTTAACTTACCAACCAGGCAAACAAGTAACACTGCCGAAGAGAGACTCGAAAGCCTTTGCCAAGTGATGGGAAATGAAGTACTCGTAAACTTGAATCATAGTCCACCAAGACCTCTCCTCGTTCTCTAGACTAGTTTCACCACAGATACCAGCAATCTTGGAGTTGTTTGCACAGGCAGCTACGAGTCTGTTTAAGGAGTCCTCTCTGACACTGGTATCGGCGTCAACCATGAGAAGGTATTCATACAGCTCAGGGTCAACACCAATAATATTGTTGATCTGGTGGAACATTTCCAATTCGAGTGGGTTCATTGGCGAGCGATGATGAACACGGTTGAGGAAGCTCATGAGCATGATCTGAGAGTCACGCTTTCCACGATTACCAGGCTTGGCCTTCGATTGCTCAGATTCCTTGCCAACTTTCACAATAACGATATACGGAACGACGTTTCCTTCATACTCATATAGACCGGAGTAGACTTTGCCGTAGTTGAGCTGCTCGCTGCTTTCTCCGACGGAGCGGAAAGGTAATGCAGGTGGATCGATTTTTGGGTCAACACCAAGAATATCCAGGACGATCTTGGGCGTGGGTCGATCGTTACCGCCACCAACAATCATACCATCACAGATGACACAGATCAACTTCCTCTTGTTGTCGTATTGGAGAGCTGTCAATGAATCCAGCGCCTTCCTAAGCGAATCTTCACCTTCTGTGTAGGCGGGAACCTGGCAGATGACAAACTTATCTTGCGGTGTTGGACGACGCTTAGATCCAAATTGGAGAGCAGCCAAGAACTTGATCAAAATGACAGCACACAATATGATCGTAAACGCGAGAAGAATGTAGTTGTTGATCTGGCATTGGACCGAATCACGGAAGTCAGGAATACCAGCGTAAAACATATTGTTGAAGCAATTCAAGTTGTTCTCAATAACAACTTGTTGAGTCGCGTTGGAGTCGGCGTAATTCTTCTCCCAGGTGCTTGTGATGTCGAGACCGGGGTTCTCTTTGATTATTGCCGTCAATGTGCTGTCGATGAATTCGTAAGTGGCAAGGTTCCCTTCCAGATTCAGAGTATAGAAGTAGTTCGTGAGGTCATAGATCTTTCCGTTCAAGATAAACCAGTAATGATTGTTGTTCTGTCCATCGCTCTCAACAGTGCTTTTCTTGACGACCAAGTCTCCGTGGTAGTACTCTTGGATTCTTGGGAGGAAGTAAGTCCCATACCAGTCAAGATTGTACAGCTTGCTGGTGGTATAAGGATAGAGAGGGCCAGAGTCGTGCACACCTTCCGGATACAAAACAGTGTTGTTTGGCTGCAGAACCAAGGAAGTATCTGAAGAGTCAACAAGTCCTGGGCACGCAATCGTGAGGGGTGGCATGAAGTAGTCATCCAAATTCATTCCAGCAAATGGCTGCATGACGTCGGTAGTTGTCTCAATGACCGTGTCACTGTGCTGAAGTTTCCAGAATTTCGAGATATCGTAGACCTTTCCATGAATACTGACCCAGAAATCGTTCGTGCCTTGGTGAGTGTCGACCTCTGTCTGATCCCAAGCCTTGTCGAAATTCGGACACAAAAGTCTTCCAAATTCGATAATCCAGAAAACAACAATACCGTTGAGCAAAAAGATAAACCAAACCAGTACAAGCTTTTCTCTCCAGGCCATACGGACATCTGGACGCTTCATCCTTCCCACGTACCTGAGGACGAACGAAGGAATCCAGAAGGTCAGGCACCAAACCACGATCACCCAAACACGACGGCCACTGGACATCGTCTTGGTGGTAATGCTCTTAGGCTCAGCCATTTCGGGGTCCATATTGCTCACGAATTCGCCCAGCTCGTTGTTGTAGTAGACTTGGCCCTTCATATCGTCGCCCTTGAAGCCAAGACCGTAGTCACCATTGCTGACGTTCCTGGTGGTTGGAGCAATCGAGCGAGCACCCAGAGCACTACGAGGCACTGGAGTCGAGCTTTGCTGGATGAGCTGATCCCGGCTACCGTGGGGCGTCAACTCATTCATAGGAGCAAAGAAGCCGCTTGCGTTGGTAGGGCCAGCAGAATAGCCGGTCTCCGTGGGTTCACCAGCGTAGATACCGCCCAGAGCTGCGAATCCCTGGTCATCTGAGGGCTTCAGATCAAGCATGCCCTCAGCTTCCCACCAAGCACTTTCACGCATCCAAATGCGCTCTGTACCAATCACAACTTCTCCATTGCTCCATCCCCGTTCCATGATCCAACTCTCGATGCCGTCTTTACCGTCTTTGCAACCGAGAGGAGCATAGCGTTGGCAGAATTCCTCATAGTCAAAATCGGCGGTGAAGTCCAGATTCTTGTTCCGGCGATTGGCCCATTCAGGGAGACGCCAAGCGCGCAGTTGCCGTGAAACAGTTCCAGCAGACCATGCAGAGGTCGTGGAAGGGAGGGCAGCCAAACTAGCAGGAGAATCGTCTGTAGGATGGAGAGAGAGGTGATACCAGACACGGCTGCTTCCAAGAACAGCTGGAAGGTCAATACGGCCCTGGCGACCCAGGTTGACACCCTGGCCTTCAACTGGGAAGAGAATCTTCTTCAAGAATCCATCTTCCTCGCCTTCTCTGCCAACCTTCTCCAGAACCGTCTCGCGTCGGTCTCGCTCATGTTCACGTTCGCGTCCAAGAGGTCCGGTCATGATTCCGAGATCGGGAGCAACATCGTTCACGGCATTTTGCATTTCTCGCAGAACTGAAGAGCCTGCAGCCACAACATCCACGCCGTCTTCCTTCATCTCAGAATTAATGCCTTGGGTGTCATCAAAGACACCTCGCATAGCTGCTGCCTTCCCGAGATTAGGTCCTGGAATCTCCAGAATCGTGATGCAGACAGTATCACCGTTATCCTCTTCAGTGTTTGGTGTTTTCGCGCCTGGTCCACCTTCACTTGAGGAATCGCCGTCCTTAATCCTTATCATTTCGCTGGCAATGGCCTCATTGGCCTTGAGTATAACCCAATCCACCAAAGCCTCATACAGGCCACCAATCAGTGTCTCACGTTCACTTGTTGTGCACTTTCGTGCGAGCACTTCTGGCTCTAGTCCCAACAGACCTCCTACATCTTCGCAGACATCTTCCAGAGCATCTTGGTCCAAAGTGAAGCTGAGAGTATCTCCGAGCTTCAAGAGTCCGGCCAAAACCGAAATGAAGCTTCGGTGAGCTGCTCCTTTGATCCCAATCTCCTTCAAAGCAGCTCTGAAGTCATCAGCAGCTGCTGCATCGTCTGCGGTTGGAAGGTATGAAGGTGGATCGTAAGTGTTCGATTTTGCCAGTAAAGCATAGTTGGAAGCATGTTTCAGTCCTAAGAATTCTCTTTCGGCAGGTGTTGAAGCGGATGTAAGGAGGTAATAAAAGACGTCGAAAGCTCGATAGCCTGCCTCAGCTGGGATGTTCAGTAAACCCTTTGACGTATCGATGCCACCCTCTGACAGCGCCAAAGATGCCGCTGTCAGGTTTCCAGCAAGGCTCAGTGTTAGTGTGACACCGAGAGCAGACTGTCGAGGGGTAGAATGGTTCTGTGGTGATACTGAGTGGATGAACGGCCGCAGGGCGTTAAGTGCAGTATATAATGAAGATGGAATTGACAATGGGAGTGTTCCAAGGAATGGAGTAAGAAGGGAGGGTGTAGATTCGTGAAGAGATCTATAGAATTGTCAGAAAGGATTCCAAACAAGAGATATAGTTCTCCATACCCTAAAACTATGCATCCATCCTCGGCTCGGCGTCTTGCATGTTCCCAGGCTCGAACTGAAAGTGCGGCATCGACAGTGCCACCAATTCGACCTTCTTGGTCAGGTTGAGTGGCAGTCAGCCAGTTGTTCACGACCAAGCTGGTACTAGCATCCAATTTATAAGGTTGACCAGAAGTATAGATTTGGTGGACGGCATTCAGGAGAGTGGTTGTCGAAACTTGCGTTGATTGTTGGGCAGCAGAGTTGACATTTCGAGGCATTCCTGGTGCTGAGGACGTAGTCGAGTACATCGACATTCTATTGAGGCCTGCCATCGTGTACAGCTGGTGGGGTTTTCCCTTCCCTGTGGCTCTCAAGCCTCTTGTTGATTTTCGGGAACTACCAACCCAAGAGTTTCCAAAGATCTTTTCTTATGCTTTTCTCTATCCACGTATTTCAACCAAATCGAGGTGTTTCTTAAACGCGTGGGAAGTCAAAATCAACGGAGAATGGTTAGGAACGAGTGTTGTGCCGAAGTTCGAGTTTGAGGAGAGTCGGTCGCTGAGCAACAGACTTTCAGGACGAAGGCGTAAGAACGAGAGTATTAAAATTCGTTAGGACAGAGTAAAGAAGACCCCCAAAACGAATGCGGATGGTCCAAAGCGAGAGAAACGCTGAATACAGATAATTTGCAGTCAAGCAAGAAGAGGTTAGAAGATTGGCATGAGGAGTGTTCAGATCACAGAATTCTCCACCATTTCCTTCGTGCTCAAGGTCTGGCTTTCCCTGGCACAGTGAGCGAGTACGGTGGCCGACTACGAGAGTACCGCGCAAAGCTGACCCCTGATTGATTTAGCTCACGGAGTGCCGGCTAAAGGATCTAAAATGCTCTAAGCCGCACTCCACTTCAGCACGCTGCACAACACGATCACCAAATACGAGTGTAGCGGCCGGCTGCTTTTGCCTCTCGCTTTCCCATTTCGCCACGATGCTCTCCTTCTCGGCTTCGGAGCCCAATCAATACGAGGTATGTTCGAGTGATCGTGCTCTCCTGACTGCAAAGCGGCAATCAAACAGAGGTTTATTTTAGGAGGAGATGCTTTTGCCGTCTCTCTTGGTCCACTTCGCTTCTTTTCCTTAAGCATAAGACACGAGACTTTAACACAAACACCAAAGATCTACCTTTCCTGGCGGGAGGCTTCCCAACAAACGGTTTTCTACATCCGGCAACTTGCAGAAGGAAACTTGCACTGGTGGGCCCATAACCGGGAACGCTCCGACAAGATGCTTGGAAGAAAGGAAATCCACAGTTCCCACGGAGCACTGGTTGGCCCCTGTTCCAAGTGACGATGTGCCTGCTGGTGTCAATCGATACAGTACTGTAGAAAGTTGAGATTCGATCAGGGATTTAACGGTTCAAGGGTCGCTCCACGATCTCAGTAAGGAGATGAGGAGATGAGGAAATGAGAGAAGGAATTATATAATGATTGACGTCCCTCGGGAAGAATCTCGACGGCGTCACGTTCTAAAGCTTCCCCAAAAAGCAAAATAATCTGAAGAAATCTAGCTGTCCGATTCGCTGACACACTCGAAGCCACTAGTGTGATGCAGTAATTTGTCCAGGAGACTTGCTTTAAAGCGGAGATGAAAAGTCTACCAAGTTCGGTAGTGGACTATAGCCCACCGTAGTATGAACAGACGCTCATGAACGAGGTGTTGAGAGTTCTGAGACTGCGTTCTCCGCCCATACGAGAATCGCCTGGCTAGCCTGATGCACTCCAACCACCAATCTGTTCGAATGCAGAAGGACGGTGTGCGTCTGATGCCGATGAATCCGCCGCTCTCGTATGCACTGCGAGGTCACTGTAGATGGGGCTGGGCAACAAGTGCTGAGTTTTGAGGCTGCTGAGAGGATGAGAAATCTGTGAAATGGAGACTTGCTGTTGGTCATCAGTGGCGAATCAGCAATCCTGATGGGCTGCTCTAAGCTGAATTTTAAGCATGTCCGGCCACTCCACCAAATTACCCCTGAACTCCATCCTAAAATTAGAGTCGGTGCGCCGAAGGCCAGTCGACCCGCCAAAACGACCAACTTTGCTGTCTACGGTGCCCGAGAAAAAATTACGGCACATCACGCAGAATACGGAGTCGGCTTGTGCTTGTGAGAGGGCCAGACAGCACGCTTCTGAACGTCGTGCAAGTCCTCTCTCCTTAGCATAATCTTCTCCTCTTGCTTCACGATTGCTTAAGGTTCTAAATTTCTTCTTACCTCTCCCATTCGACGTTCGCTAATTTCTTACCACACATTCGCTATCTGCTATTGAGGAGGGCTTACTCGCATTTGTTGTTTGACTTTCGACATCCTCCCTTTCGTTACCTGGACGATTGAACCTCCAGCGCGGGATCCTGCAGTTAAACACCTCGACATCCCCAACAGACGACTTTGACTCTAGAGAGTCAATCGATTCGATTTTGCAGAGGGTATAATACATTGGTATCCGGGTTTCGACCCAAACTTCCGAAATGGCCTTGAACAACCAAGGCAGCGGGGGGGCCCATTCGCAGCCTTCACTGCCTGCCCTTCCAGCACATCTTCAGTCGGACACACACATCACAGCACATCTTGCTAGCAGATTTCACGTGTCATTACCGACAGCAAAACTATCTTCCCACGCATTAATATGTTTGAACACTTATTCATCTTCAGCAAAAGGCCCAGATGGAGGAAAGGAGGGTAGTGCCATGGGGGAAGCCGAGGAACTGGCTGAGCGCGCTTTCACAAGACTTGGAGCCCGCTCTGAAAACCAAGCTGTGATCTTCCTGTGAGCTGATATTTAGAATAAGTGTAAATCTTGGCAATTGAAGCTAATTGTTCTCAGCGGCGAGTCGGGATCCGGTAAAACAACAGTACGGTCCCACCTACTCTCATCCCTTCTTAACAAGTCATCAACTCCTCTGTCCACCAAATTGTCACTCGCTGCCTACGTCTTCGACACTTTGACGACCACCAAAACTGCTACTACCCCTACAGCGTCAAAATCTGGTCTTTTCTTCGAGCTTCAATACGATACTGCATCAACAGTCAACCCCACACTCATTGGTGGGAAGGTTTTGGACCACAGGCTTGAACGAAGTAGAGTGGCAGCTGTGCCAACAGGAGAGCGGAATTTCCATGTACTCTACTACTTATTAGCGGGAACCAGCGCAGCGGAAAAGGCACATCTTGGATTGGACTCGCCCGGTGGCCTCTCTGCTGCGGTTCATGCTGCACCCGCTGGAACCAGGACTTCTTCCGGTAGTTTGCAAAAGAGATGGCGGTATCTCGGTCACCCTACCCAACTCAAGGTTGGAATCAACGATGCAGAAGGTTTCCAATTGTTCAAAACGGCTCTGAGGAAATTGGAGTTTCCCCGCAGTGAAATTGCAGAGATCTGCCAAGTTTTGGCAAGCATCCTTCACATAGGTCAACTGGAGTTCGAAAAGAGCGCAGATACTTTGGCTACTGGAGATGACAGCGGTGGATACTCGCACGAGGGAGCCCAGAATGTTACAGCTGTGAAGAACAAGGAAGTTCTGGGTGTAATTGCGGCATTCCTTGGTGTCAGCGCTCAAGATCTTCAAACCACCCTGGGTTACAAGACCAAGATTCTCCAGCGGGAGCGTGTGACTGTTATGCTTGACCCCAAGGGCGCCAGGGCCAACGCCGATGAGCTTGCGAGGACTTTGTACTCCCTTTTGGTTGCATATGTGATTGAGAGCATCAATCAGAGGGTCTGCGCCGTGGAGGACACAGTGGCTAATACGATTTCGATCATTGACTTTCCTGGCTTTGCCCAACAACCATCTACGGAGTCGACTCTGGACCAACTGCTGAACAATGCGGCAACGGAGTCATTACACAACCTCACACTCCAAAGCTTTTTTGAGGCCAAAGCAGAGATGCTCGAAAGCGAAGAAGTCAGTGTGGCTCCCACCAGCTATTTTGACAACTCAGATGCAGTGAAGGGTCTTCTCAAGCACGGAAATGGCCTGCTCAGCATTCTTGATGACCAGACCAAGCGCAACAGAACCGATATGCAACTTCTTGAGAGTCTCCGAAAGAGGTTCGAGGGTAAGAACCCCGCGATATCTGTGGGCAGCGCCACGGCCAAGCTACCAGGAAGCAACTTTGCGACTCATAATGCCTCTGCTTCTTTCGCCGTAAAGCATTTTGCTGGTGAAGTTGATTACTTGGTTGCGGGTCTTGTGGAGGAGAATGGCGAAGTCATCTCGGGAGATCTCATGAACTTGATTGCTTCCTCCAAGAGTGACTTTGTAGGGCAACTGTTCGGACAAGAGGCGTTGCAGACTGTTGTGCATCCCCAAGAAAGGTCCACTATCATGCAAGCCCAGGTCAGTTCAAAGCCTCTACGACAGCCTAGTGTCATGCGTAAGAAGGGCGACAGGCCAAACAGATTCGGTCGTGACGCCAAGACAACGCCAGATGAGTCTGTTGTGGACGTGACGGAGACTAGAGATGATGGGAATGGACGAAGAGGCCGCAACCTCGACCAAGGAGCTGCCGCTCAATTCCTCTCGGCTCTGGACAACATCACCAAATCTTTGACCGCGCCAAATACCAACCTTTACTTTGTATTCTGTCTGAAGCCCAATGATCGTCGTATCGCCAACCAGTTCGACAGCAAATGTGTCCGAACTCAGATTCAGACTTTTGGTATTGCGGAGATCAGCCAGAGGCTTAGGAATGCCGATTTCAGCTTGTTCTTGCCATTCGGCGAATTCCTCGGACTTGCGGAAGCGGAGACGATTCTGGTTGGCAGTGAGAGAGAAAAGGCGGAAATGGTCGTTGATGAGAAGAGGTGGCCTGGCAACGAGGCTAGAATCGGAAGCACTGGTGTCTTCTTGAGTGAACGATGCTGGGCTGAGATTGCTAGACTTAGCGAGCGAGGCTTCACAACAGGCCGTTATCCCGCGCAATCAGATGACGGAGAGGGATTGACACCTGGCGATGTGCACGGAGCATATGGTGCTTCAAAAGAGCGCCTGCTTGGCTCGCCCCCGGGCCTCACACCGTCACCTGGTGGCTATATCTATGGAGATGGAAAGAAGTCGGGCTATTTTGGAAGCGCTGATGTTGATTCTCGTTCCGAGGCCGGTGCCTCTGCTTTGGGCCAAGGCGATATGTTCCGCAACCTTGACACAAGGGAGCAGATGGCGGAGAAGGGTAACGAGAAGACCATGGTTGAGGTAGAGGAAGTCAAGACCAGTGGTAGCCGAAAGAGGTGGCTCTTCATTGTGTACTTGATGACCTGGCTCATTCCCGACTTCATGATTCGATGGATCGGCCGCATGCCACGCAAGGATGTCCGAATTGCCTGGAGGGAGAAGCTGGCGATTAACATGATGATTTGGCTCAGTTGTCTCTTCGTGGCTTTCTTCATCGTCGTCTTCCCCATGCTTATCTGTCCCACACAGCACGTTTACAGTGCTGCCGAGTTAAGTGCTTACAATGGCAAGGACGGCGCTACTGCATATGTTGCCATTCGTGGACAGGTCTTCGATCTCACCGCATTTGCACCTTCACATTATCCGAACATCATCCCGCAAAAGTCCATTCTGGCATATGCCGGTCTCGATGCCAGCGGTCTTTTCCCTGTCCAGGTCTCCGCGCTTTGTCAAGGAGTCAACGGAACTATTGACGAGTCTGTTCAGCTCGACTATACGCAAACCAACACCACTGGGTCTGCATCTGTGATCAGTTCTAGTGACACCAACAGCAAGTATCACGATTTCCGGGCAACGACTAATGACAGCAGACCAGATTGGTTCTTCGAGCAAATGGTGATGCTTAGGGCCAATTACAAGAAGGGGAACATCGGTTACACCCCTCAATATGTTTCGACTTTGGGTGCCAAGCAAGAGTCAATTGCCATCCTCAACGGCCGTGTATATGACATGACCAAGTATAACCAAGGAGGCCGAGCAGTCTTACCAATTCCTCCTGCTACAGACCCACCACAAGGCGTGAACACGAACTTCATGGATCCTTTGGTCGTCGATTTGTTCCAACAGAAGGCCGGTGAGGACGTTACCAAATACTGGCTTGCCTTGGCCATTGATGATGGCATGCGCGAAAGGATGCAACTCTGCCTTGACAACCTTTTCTACGTCGGAAATGTCGACACCAGAAACTCTGTACGATGCCAATTCTCTAAGTATCTCATCCTGGCTATCTCTATCATCCTCTGCTCTGTTATTGGATTCAAGTTCTTTGCCGCCCTTCAATTTGGTGGCAAGAATATCCCCGAGAATCTCGACAAGTTCGTCATTTGTCAAGTACCAGCATATACTGAAGACGAGGACTCCCTTCGTCGTGCCATCGACTCTGCTGCCAGAATGAAGTATGATGACAAACGTAAACTCTTGGTCATTATTTGCGATGGTATGATCATTGGTCAAGGAAACGATAGACCTACTCCACGCATTGTACTCGACATTCTTGGTGTTGCTGATACTGTTGATCCTGAACCTCTGAGCTTCGAGTCACTGGGTGAGGGTATGAAGCAGCACAATATGGGCAAGGTCTACTCGGGTCTCTACGAAGTCCAGGGTCACATCGTCCCCTTTATGGTTATCGTCAAGATTGGGAAGCCCTCCGAAGTCTCCCGTCCTGGAAACCGAGGAAAGCGTGATTCTCAAATGATCTTGATGAGATTCTTGAACAGAGTTCATTACAACGCTGCAATGAGTCCTTTGGAACTTGAGATGTACCACCAAATTCGAAACATCATCGGAGTCAATCCTACCTTCTACGAGTTCATGTTGCAAATCGATGCCGACACAGTCGTGGCACCAGATTCTGCTGCTCGTTTCATCTCGGCTTTCTTGGATGATACTCGACTCATCGGTGTGTGCGGAGAGACAGCTTTGTCCAATTCCAAGTCTTCCTTCATCACTATGATTCAAGTCTACGAGTACTACATCTCTCACAACCTCGCCAAGGCATTCGAAAGCTTGTTTGGCAGCGTCACCTGTCTTCCCGGTTGTTTCACCATGTACCGTATTCGAGCTGCCGAGTCTGGAAAGCCACTCTTCGTCAGCCGAGAGGTTGTCGAAGCATACGCCAATATCCGTGTCGATACCCTTCATATGAAGAACTTGCTTCACTTGGGTGAGGATCGTTACTTGACCACCCTACTCATCAAGTATCATTCCAAGTACAAGACCAAGTATATTAGCAGCGCCCACGCCTGGACAATCGCACCGGATACCTGGAAGGTCTTCATGTCTCAACGTCGTCGATGGATTAATTCTACTGTCCATAACCTCGTCGAGCTCATGCCCTTGTCCGAACTCTGCGGTTTCTGCTGTTTCAGTATGCGCTTCATCGTCTTCATCGACTTGCTTTCAACCCTCGTGCAACCCGTCACTGTTGCCTACATTGTGTACCTGATTGTTCTCGTCATCCGGCATACGAGCGTCATCCCCATCACTGCCTTCATTCTTCTCGGTGCCATCTACGGTTTACAAGCCATCATTTTCATCCTCCACCGAAAGTGGGAGATGATTGGTTGGATGTTGCTCTACGTTCTCGCCATCCCCGTTTTCTCCTTCGGCTTGCCCTTGTACAGTTTCTGGCATATGGACGATTTCTCCTGGGGCAACACTCGTGTTGTCACCGGAGAAAAAGGTCGCAAGATTGTTATCACAGACGAGGGCAAATTTGACCCAGCTTCCATCCCACACAAGAAGTGGGAAGAGTACCAAGCCGAGCTTTGGGAGGCCCAAACAGTCAAAGACGACAACAGATCAGAAGTCTCGGGATACTCGTATGGCACTAAGTATCAACCCGCGGTCTCGGAGTACAACTACCCACCCTCTCGCCCAATGTCGCAAGTCAACTACCCATACGACAATAAGAATGCGAACCTGTACCAGCCCACGCACTCTCGCATGTCGCTTTCACAGCACGACGCTTTGGGCCTAGGTATGGATAATCGCCAGAGCACATATGGCGGATCGCAGTACTTGGGCGCCCAAGAGCTCGAGCTGGCGAATCTTCAGGGCCTGCCAAATGATGACGCGATCTTGGCCGAGATCAGGGAGATCCTGAAGACGGCTGATTTGATGACAGTCACGAAGAAGAGCATCAAGATGGAGTTGGAGCGCAGATTCGGTGTATCACTGGATGCACGGAGGGCGTATATCAATTCTGGTACGTACCCTCACTTCGTCCTTTTCCCTACTCTTTGAATCTTTACTAACACGCGAGCAGCAACCGAAGCCCTGCTCTCAGGACAGCTATGAAAAGTGAATAAGCGAAAGAAGAAGCATATATAATGGAGTATCTATGAAAATTTGAAGTTGCTTTTGGGTTGTATGTAACGATAGCAGTGGGTATGGACATGGAGACGGTTGGGTATCTGTGATTATGAGGCGTCTGTGATATTTGGGGGTTTTTTTAATCATCTATCTTGCAGTTTATGAGATTGGAGAGATGAAGAGATAATAATATCACTATATTTATGTTCAGGAGTTTGAGATGCTTGCGCTTTCTGTGAGAAAGGGATGGAGTTCAATTGGTCTCAATGCCGAATTCTGGGAAGATGCCAAGTGGCATTGCCATGTCTGTTCCCAAAACCCCAAACAGAGCCTTGAAAGGTCCTCTAGCTCCTAATACCTCTTGCGTTGAATGACACCCTTTTAACTCCTTAAAGCGTCTAGACGCGCTTGGTAGTCGCCTTCAAAGATTGCAAGGCTTTCGTATAACTCTTTTCATATTGCGCCCTGTTCTTGTGACCGGCTGAGTTGGGAATGTGTACTGCCAGATGTTCTCGCGATATCCTTCAAATTCTGCCTGAGGGAGTCAAGACCCATTATTTCCCAAATACTAGGCACCCTTGATTCATGAAGACCACCATTCTTGACTCCAGCGCCTTCTGGACGATAGGTATCCAATTACATCTCCAATCAATGATCCTAAATTTCAGATTCAGTGTAATCAGAAGGTATACTGAAAGGCACCCCAAGCTCCCAGGCATTATGAGCAGCCGCTTCAAGCAGGTCTAGCACTCTTTGGGAGTGGCGATCAATATTGAGTCTCATGAAATATTTAAGTTTCACGTCTTGGCGAATCTCATTTCGATCATCGTCTGAAAGCTTGTATTCTGCAAGTTTGGAGACCAGCGGGAGCAATAGTTCATATGCCCCAACAACTATTAAACAAGGGACGTCCTCTTCAAATCGTAGATTTTTCTGCAACCAGCGTACTAGCATCTGGAAATATCTTGGATTTCCCGATTCATAGAACGCTCTTACGATCAATTCTGCTAGTTCCCACTGTTGAGAATCCGTCGTTCTCTTGTAATGATTCATCCAGAAGCGTACAGGTACTCCAAGAGGGTCAAATGGGTTTCTCCAAGACTTTCAAAGTCGACGCCGTCAATTTGATAGATAAAACCTTCAAAGGCATTCAACGCGTCCAGTGAATCAAGAAACCCCAAGCAATCTTTCACAAGCGTGTACTGGGCTGGATGATGTTCCATTGCAAAGAATGCTGCTGGGCTTGATCTTAAGCGGCTTGAGACAAGGTATTACGAGGCTCTGGCAGACCGACAGCACCCAAGTTGGGGCTAGAATTCTATGCTCTTGCGTATAAGAGGAGCCGTGACGAGCTGTCGAAAGCATTTCGGTGATCTCTCCGAGGGTCTGGGGCTATTCAGCATATATCAGCCAATGCAGAATGCGTAGCACATATTCGCGACTGGATTCGTCAATGCTGAGAAGAATCTTTCTCATAGGTTTTATCAAGCGATATTGGAAGGTTCCCCAGGGTGTTCCGAATTGCTGAGAGTGTAGGCAGGCACCTCTGTAATTCATCCAGTTGACAAACGACCCATTGAAACCTTAGAACAGTATGTCAGTACAACATTTTGTTCTAGTTTGAGGGGGTACTTACACGCCATTGGCCCCCTTCGATTAAAGTTTCTTCAATCTCCTCTATCAAATGAACAGAAAAGAACTGTATTTGACCAATTTTGATACTTCTGTTCTAATAAACGTCTCAATGTCTTTGTCGGGATCAATTGAGATGACTCTTCGACGTAAAATACCCAATGCCCAATGCCCTTCTTTCTCCGGTTCGTTCGGCTAGTAACGAGGACATGAACATCTCAGTCAGATATTTCGCCGAATGTGTTCACGAGTATTTCTTCGATGTCAACCCAAGACGAGCATTCATCTAGAGCAACAAGCACCAAGTAAACGGGACTTTCTATTTCGCGAAGCGTTTCTACCGGAGCCGTTGTGATCTCCTTGTTTCTCGGTTGGTGTTTCCCATTGCGAACCTTCTTAAAAATTCTCAGTAAGTTCTTCGGTATCATATCTTGGCTGTCAAGTAGTTGTGCTAGAAGTTATCGCAGCATAGCTGATAGATTCTGCTTCGCAAGATCGTTGAAGTCGAATTAAAAGTACGCTAAGATCGCCCTTTGTCTTCGACAGACTTTTCCAATATTTCTTCGATGACGGTCGAGCTAAGAGATCAGATCATTAGTTCATGCTGTAGGAGAAGGCTCGGAAGAAGTGTAAATATACCATAATATCTTTTTCCCGGATCCTGGATTGCCGTTGATCCAAAGAAAAGAGCCTGGCTCCTTCATCCATCCCTCAAAAATTGGCCTTTTCGCGAACCACTCCTTGGTGCGAGAAGTATGCTTACGATATACAGTGGAATGGTTCATCGATAGATCTACTTGGGATCCATTGCTTGGGTCCATCTTCATCAACCACTTGTAGATCTGCTCGTCGCTTCGAACTTGTAATTTGTTAGTGATAGAGATTCTTCCCATCCCATCAAATAATTACCGTGCTGATCTTGGCTGTAGTCTTCTTGAAGCTTACTATCCTGTCTAAGATCATCAACACTCACAGCAATCGATATGTTTCGCTGGCGTGACTGAATCCTTCCCAGCTGCGACCTCCTTTTCTTTTGCGGGCCACAGCAATATCTTGACCATACTCATTCCTTTACTTTCTAACCTCTTCTTTAGTTGGTTTTCCAACCTCGTGACGCTCGAACGGCATTTCTATCGACCCGTCCTCCTGGAATAAGGTCATCAAGGCTGGAAACCTAAGAAGAATCGACAGCAGCTCAGTACTGTAATCAGGGAACAGCGTGGTTCAAATGTACCGGTCATGACCATCGGTGCCCCTCCAATAACAGGTATTTTGATATCAGAATCTTGACGTGAGCATTTTCCATCTCTGTCTTTGAACCTGAGCAGTCGCTGCTCTAACCTGAGGCGAACCCTGAGGCGAACCCTGAGCCCTGAGCCCTGAGCAAGCCAGTAAGTCAGCTGTAGCATGCGGAGGGGATCCTCTTCTGGCGCCCTTAGGAATCGGTTACAGTTTCTACGTTATCTATACATAGATTTTATTAATGCCTCTTGTCTAGAACACGGCCACTTCTTTTAACCTATCAAGATGTCGTGATGGTATCCGTTCTCGCTCGCTTGTCAAACTAGAAAGGTTTCCCTGCTGGAGCCGAGTTTGGATCCTGTTATTTCTGATCAGGTGGGCACCTATCACGTGCGCACCACGTTGTTCTCCTTGCTGCCTTAGGCTGCCGTGCCTACCTTTGATAACTTCTCCGCTCCCTTGTAACTTAGCACTTTACATAACAACTCTAATATACTGCTTTGTCCCCAACGCCTACAGCGTCTCACGTATTTTACACAGCTCGTACGAAGATTCTTTTCTACGTAGCTTAGAAGTCAACTCTGTTTTACGCGTTTGAATCATAGATATGTACTTGGCGTTTGGGATGAATAATTACACCCTTGAGGGTTTTAGACTTAACCTCACACAAGGGCTTTGATCGAATCAGGAGGTTTGACTTTGGCCTTATGAGGGTCTTTTGTGTGTAGAAGGTGCTAAAGCTGTAAAACCTCAAGGGCGGGATTAATTATCCCAAACACTAAGTAGGGTTAGTTTCCTTAGCTTAGTTAGATGAATATCTTACACGAGGCACTATAGATAGATAAATACAACTTGCCCCTTAATTCAACGAAAGTACCTCCACAGTACTTGAATGCACAACATAGTCTATCCAACTTTCATATCCAATGCCCTCAAGCAGTCACAGCACTAGTCGCAACCATGTCCCTTCTAACCTTGACTGGCTCGCTTGTGATGTCCTGCAGTGCGCCACGGGCAATGACGTGGCAGTACTGAATTGACTGTTTGAAGTAATGGTATTGCTTCCAATAATTTTCCGAGACTTGGAATCATAATCCTTGTAGCTGTGACGGCGCCTCAACGGGATTCAATTCGCTATATTACGAGCCGTAACGCAATACTCGTGCTGCCCGAAACTCTAATTCTATACTAGCGCCAAATCCCCGGTTCAAGCAAATGGGATCCTCAGGTTTTAGAGAAAATCAAAAATTGAAGTTCTGCGCAACGACTGTAGTTAGCGAGAATCCCTTGAAGTGCGCTAGTACAGAATCAGACTTTCCAGCAGCACAGTAAGACGGCATAATGTTGAACTTATACAGGAGTGCTTCTTTGAGACAGTTCTCCATAGGCCGAAAGCCCCATCCTTTCCACAACCTGTTAATAAACCACTTCGCATACAAGATTGCACTTTCAGTTTCTCTCAAACCTGCACAAACAGCAGTCTTTCTCAGTCATGGATTCCGACAGCCATGCCAGGAATACGCACCCGCAAGACGCCAACACAAATCAGTTGCTACAAGTGCTCAATGAGGGACTTAGTAACCAGCTCCTCCTCGAAGACAAGTAAGTCGCGTATCTCCTAAGCCCTAGGTGGCTTATAAGGGACTAATTGTTAGACACATACCGGGACCTAAAAATGAAGATGAGATACTTCCAGTCCAAAGTGCAATTTCGTCCTCACCCCTGCTCAATCTCGCCCGAGAGATTCGAAACAAAATCTTGTACTATGTACTCTGTCCTCCAGATACATATTACTTCTACATTGGATTTGGCCGGATTATGGAACTGCGGTGGGGAGATTTTCGAAGCATTGGCGAACAACCAATTTCTTACCCCCAAGGGCTTCCAACAGCTGCTTCCATTCGAGGGCTTCCGACAGTTCTTGCCGTAAACAAGCAACTTCAAGAGGAAACCCTCAATGTACTCTATGATGATGTTACTGTCGAGATCACTATGCTCGATAATTATTTGGTGCCACACCATTGGAAATGTCCTACCCGTTTGATCAACATTAGTCGACTAAAGAAAATCCTCTTTCCGATCACCCTACAGCCTGCTTGCCCGACAAGATCAGACTTTCCTCCAATGTTGATATCGGCACAAAAACATGGTCTCAATACTACAGTGCAGGTATTGCATTTGCGGGCTTTTGCATCATTGCTGGCAAAAAACGGGCTGAGCAAAGAGCTGAATATCCGGCTATACATTACATGGAAAATGATTGAGTCTGTTGAGTCCGTGAGAGGGATTGAATCTCTCATCTTCCCTATAATGGAGCTAAGCAAGGTTCATCGACTGCGGTTCTCCATCAAGGATTTCATAGAGCGGAAGCTTGATATCAATCCGGCAAAACGTGCAATTATCGTCATAATCAACATGGCTGGAAAAATGATACCGGATCAAGGCCGCCCGATAACTGTGGAGATATTCAACTTGGACGGGGAATACGGCGGAGATTCGCCTTATGACACTGCCGAAGATTCCAGTTGGACGGCACTTCATCGAGCGGCTAGTGACGGGAATAAAGTGGAAGTTCGGTTATCTCTCAATAGTGGGTTCGACATTGAGGCTAGGGACAAGAAAGGGTTCTCACCGTTGCATTATGCTGCTCGCGGTGGGCACGAGGTAGCGGTGGGAATGTTAATTGCAGCAGGGGCTAACATTAACGCCAAAGGGATAAAGGGATGGACGCCGCTACATCTAGCGGCTGGGAAGGGTCATGAAGCAGTTGTGCAGTTGCTGATCAGGAGGCGGGCAGATATGGAGATCAGCGACAATGTCGTCGGATACACAGCATTACATCATGCGGCTATTAATGGGCGAGAGGCCGTATTGAGGCTCCTGTTAGAGCATCAAGGCGGCAGTATCAACGCTAGGGACTACAGGGGTAGGACGCCGCTATTAAAAGCGGTAAAAAGGGGGCATCGAGAGATCGCCAGTCTTCTACTCTCCCACAAAGATATCGATGCTGATTCTCGGGATGGCAACGGCCGTAGCCCGCTATCATTAGCTGCAGAGAATGGCGACGAGACATTAGTGAGGCTACTTCTCGAGCGCGAAGACGTTGAAGTTGAGTCCAAGGATAAGAGCGGTCGAACACCACTTTCGTGGGTCAAGAGTGAGGACCTAGCTGGGCTAAATATCAGGCGTCAGCTCCTCGAACACAAAAGCGTTAGTATAGAGGACATCCCAATGCTCGATAATATCTTCCACCTAGGCAACCTTTACCGGGAGAATAGAATGTTGGATGAAGCTGAGGCAATGTACAAGCGGGCAATAGAAAGGAAAAAGAAGGTTGCGGGTCTCGAGCATCCCTCCACACTTGACTCAATCCACGATCTTGGCATGTTCTATGCGGATGAGAATAGGTTACCTGAGGCCCAGGAACTTCTCGAGAGTGTATTGAAAGGATACGAGAGGACAATCGGCATCGAGCATACTTCAACAGTTGGCGTAGTTCACGATCTGGGCCGGCTTAACTACCTTCAAGGCAAGCTATCCGATGCTGAGGAAATGTTGCACCGCTCACTGGACGCGTACGAGAAAATTCACGGTTCAGAGCATTCCCAAACAATGATCGCGGTTTACAACTTGGGTCTAGTCTATCAGGATCAGGGCAAGCTAAGACAGGCTGAGGAGATGTATCAAAAGGCGTTGATGGGGCTTGAAATGGCGTTCGGTGCTTCTCATGGAGTTCCACAAAGAGTACTGGACTCCATTAGGAAATTGAAGGAACTTAGGGAAACGAATTTTGAAAATTAGCCAAGTCACTGCTCGCAACAATTTTTAATATCCGCCCTTCTTACGAATTGAAGTCCTCTATCTCATGTGATCATGCACTCATTTCAACTCATTCCGGTTCTCTTTATGATCACTTCTTGATTCATTAAGTTTTAACTTGATTATACTCAGTGTTCTTTCACCGCGATCCTTCCCTCATTTGGGTTGCGAGGCATCTTAGGGCGCACTTGACCTTTCGCCGCTTTGCTCACCCTCGCTTCGCCTCCCCGTCGTCCTTAATATAGCACTGGGGTGGTGGACTATCCTAGCAATGCAATTCTCAAGACGGTCAACTTCTGACGAGAAGGACCAGGGGCTCCGAACGAGTTCCCGGTGTCATGAGGTGATGTTGGAAGTCACGTGCTGGGGCACGGCTATAGGCCATTGTTAAATCAAGGCATAACGTATGATATGACGTCGCACCCACGATCACCTGCCTGACATGCTTGATATAAGCATCTGGTTCTCTTGGCCTTGGAGAGAAGTGCAGAGATCAGTCTATTCATAAATGAAGATACACTGTTCACCCTCCGATCATATTTTGACTGCCCACCGATAACTTTACGTGACTCAATCTATCAACAACACCCTCTAACAGTGGCGCTCGCTACATTTAATCGGCCTAATACGTTGTAGATTTTAGATAAATTATCCAACCCTATGGATAATATATTCTAGGTTATCCAATCCACGGGTTAGATAATCCGTTATCTACATCGGATATCCGTGGATAATTTCGCGGTCTAGACCTAAGAAATAAACTATACTACCAGGTATTAGTTTCCCTATTAGCCTATCCACTTGGTCTTGGAACGAAGAGACTCCCATTAAACCTCTCTGACACCAACTCTCGAATCGGCTCAAATTTCCTACACGTATGAACTGCGTCACTTTTCACATATAAACTACCATAACCTTCGAAATATTTCAGCGAAGGCAGTAGAGACTCTCCTTGCCTGGTAAGGACTGAGAAGAGAGATAAGAAAACGGTCCATAAATGAAGCGGAGTCCCAGAAGCTAGCAAAGTCCAGAGGGAGGTCCCAAACCAACACGACGAGTGGTAGAACATTAAAGTTGCTCCACAAACGAGCTGCATGGGTGGGAAGGCACAAAAGTCACTAGAAGAACAGAAAGCTGACTCCTGCTCAATAATCGTCGACGTCTGCAGCAACTCGACAACCTCTCACAGTGTCTTGACAGCAGAACACGAGATTCTGTGTCAACTTCGCAGTCTCGTCTTTTAACCGTCATCTGGGAACACTTTTACCTTTAAGCGGTGCGTGTATTTGATCTCTGATATATTCGAGACCAAAATAGTTAACAACGAGCAGCCCACATTCTAGCAACTTGACGCTGTCAACTTTCAATTTACACTGGCGAGTCAGTGACCAAGTTGACTTCACAAGCGTTGAGTATTTCTGAAATTTTACACCATATTGTATCAAAAATTCTGACAGATCAGGAATTCCAGAGCCA
>AYLM01000175.1:0-16735 GCA_001625345.1 Cairneyella variabilis | reverse complement strand
TGTAAATGAGGTTCTGTAGTCAAATTCAGTTCGTTGCACCTGTAATCTCAACACAGACCATCATATTCTGAAGTTGCGTGCCAAGATCAAGATGGATGTCTCCAACCACACACCGGAGCGTGACAAGGCTGTCAGCCCTTCGACGACTCACAAGAAAGTTGTGGGCAAGATTGGACCTGAACTGCTTGATCTCTCGAATGAGCTGCTGATCATGATGGCCGAGCGCCTCCAGGAGCCATTTCAACTTGGAGGTGAGGATGAAAATCTGCCTCATGGATCTCGATCTCTGCTCTACTTCTCACTCTGTTCTCGACGTCTCCACGAACTCACTGAGCCCATTCTCTACTCTCGCGTCCGACAGAAATCATCAGATTACCTTGGCCGTACGCAGAAAATTCTTTGGAGATTCCTTGATCGATCCAACTTGGCTCAGCGAGTGCACGCTCTCCGAGGGTCTGTCCTCGAGTACTATAATGTCTTCGGCATTGCTAGTTACGATGACTTCAAGAATGATAGCCTAGAAATGGAGCCTCTGGACAAATCCCAATGGGAAAAGATCCGTGTAGCAGTACAGAACGAGTGCCACGGCAACTGCCTCTCATTGAATCGAGACCGTTGCACAAGGTGATTGGGATTCTACCTTAACCCTTGCTACGGCACTTCTCCCAAATCCTCGACATTTGGAGCTTCGAATATAGAATATAACATAGGAGAGGAATACGGGCGTCCCTGCTTGCTTTCATCCTTACGACGGGCAGGAGAACTTCAACGCTCAAGTCAGCCATCCGACGGAGCAATGTCGAGTCTCAAGTCTATCTTCGTAAAGAGCAAAGACAGGCGCGCTTTCATCGGCTTGCCCCTGCTTGGTGTTTATCTCAACATTCCATCTATTACACCATTCTCTGGTTTTGGTTTATCGGACTTCGACGAAGCGTGGGGCATAGAGGGCTGACTCAGTCATTCAACCTGAAGACTTTAACTCTCAAAAATGCGGTCCTCAACCCTCAGAACTTTGAGTCACTACTTCGTCGTTGCACCAGTCTGGAGACCCTCGAGTTCATTTCCGAGGATGAATTTGATCCGCCGGAAATGATGAGGGGATTAAATCAACTAAAGGAAACCTCGGGAGCCTAAAGATTATGAATTAGGAATGGGAAGACATGAAAACTAAAGAGATAGAGCCTTTCTGTTCGCTGAATATATTCAGAGACTTCGGTCCGTCGAGACGCAGGTATTCATGCTTCTTGGCGCTGTCAGGCACATGGATGACCGGTTAGGCGGGGATCAAGCTCTTGCGGACTGCATGCCACCGTCACTGGAGGAACTCGTTCTTCATGGTTGTAGGGCAAATTTTGCTGCACAAGTATTCGAGCTTGTAGCTCCGAAGGACCTTCGCACTCCCAAGCTGAAGCGACAGGACCTACAATGAGGGCGTGCCATCTATCCCGACCGGTCAACCCCTCCTGGTCCATCTTATTACCCTCGATTTACTCGGACTGAGGCCGAGAACCTCTTAGCAAAGTGCGCATCAACGGGCGTTGAGATGGTTCTTGGAGACTCAGGACAATCCGACTGCGAAATTACAGATGGCGGCGTTCATTGTCTTTGAACCCTTTCATGGCAGCCAATGATTGGTACGTACATTCAGCGGTGCCTTGGCAATTCAGGAAAGTTCGGGGTGAGCTACATGGGATAGCAAGACTTTACCAAGATCATTTTTCTTTTTCGGCCAGGGCTGCACCGGCAGGGGATGATTGGGGAAAAGATAACAGCATAGAGATTTGCATTCAGAAGCCACGAGCAGCAACTCACAACAGGGAGCACAGTTCGTTCTTCATGGACATAAATTTGCAGAACAAAATACATCAACTCTGAAAATCATCCCCCTTGCAATTGCTCTGTGATATTCACTTTCATGTATGCCTTCTAAATTTATTTTCTCCTTCAAAAATGCCAATTTAATAGCTATGGGTTCTGCGTTTGAATTACTGAGAAACAGTCTCCGCCTACACGAGTACCAGAACAAGTCCAGAGGTTGAAATAAGGTTTAGCACTAGCGTTGTCACAGGAATCAAACTCAACAGGCAGAACTGAGCTGCGCGAGGGTCCGAAGGAAAACTTCCCTCACCACCTATGGCAAGGAGGGCAGAAACAAGTTCAAAGGTTGAATAAGGCTTACCAGGAGTGGTAGGATGGAGAGCTAAACAAAACAGGCAGAATCCAGCAGCACGAATAGCAGAACCCCTTTGCACCGTTCACCGCTTTCGTTCTGCCGCCACGCCACAAAGGCGGTCAAAATTAGCATAAGACTATATTACATCAATTTTCTGCCCTTTCGCTGCTGAGTATCATAAAGGTATTCTTGTAGCAAGCTGAGCAGATTTGAAAGAGTCTAAAAGCTGAAAATTTTCGAAAACTGCTCTACCACTCGTACATAATATCTGCCACTTAGAACCAAGCCGAATAGCACTAGAACTTCTAAACACTTCCCCACTGCTTGTATTCTGCCCTCCATATGCAACTAGATAAATGCGATCAAACTAGGCAAAATACTATGGCACATCAAACTTCTGCTCTTGCTCTATTGAGCCCAACAACCTTCTTCTTTTTATGATTTGAGCAAATTTGAAAGAGTGTGGAAGTTGAAGGTTTGAGATATTACTCTATCACTCGTGTATAAGGCCTGCGGCTTCACAGGGATGGCAGTGAAAGGCAGCAACAAGGTGCACGAACAGCAGAAATTTCTGCCATTCTCTATGATGGGCACTACTAGAGCAATGATCAACAACAGATGAAGTAGACGGGCAGAATCCTAACAACCAAGAACTATTTATCCTACCAAGAGGAAAGAGGGGGAAACAGGAGGGAGAGTTTGCCGCTCGGCACAAAGGGCAGTAGAAGCAGAAAGGACTGCTAAAGAGTTAAGGTTGCTAGCTGTCTTTAGAATGCATCTATTTCTATGCTCTATGCATACTCTATTAAAACATCTAGTAGCAACAGATTTGATCCTAACAAGGTGTATAGCAAAACAGTATCATCTCAACACAATGGAAAGGAGAAGCTAAACAAGGCGCTAGTAGCCGCAGCTACTCATTGTTCAAGTCTACTATTCAAACACAGAGTGACAGAATCATAGACCGACAACATACAAACCTCTCATCGCTCAGATCATACCCCAAAGCGGTCTAGGCAACTCCCCATTCACATCCGAGAGTCTCCTACCCGCCTTCAGCTCCTTGGCCTTGATGCCGACGTACGCCTCTCGTCTGATGCCCACCGTGACGCTTCTCGAGCTGAGGCCATAGTACGCAGCAATACTATGTACCAACCATCTCCCAAAGCTCGCGCCCGGATCATCAACCAGCTCATCATAGATCTTCTTCTCGCGCTCCAACTCTTCTTCCACCGTCTTCCGCTGCTCATCGCTCATCGTGCCATTGCGGCCCACGAACACGATCTCTTCATCTTCAGAATCCATTTCCTCCCACTCCTTTGCTTCTCTGCCTTCCCTCTCGCGTTCCTTACGCTCATACTCCCTAACGAACTTCCGGACTTCCTCCTCGAGTTCTTGGAGTAGGGTTTTGGCGCCTTTGCTTTTCTTCAGCTTTTGGCGAAGCTCTTGAGGTACGCGACCTTGCTGCTCGACAATACCGGCGCGCGCAGCCGTCTTCTTCTGTTTGATAGTAGCAATTTCCTCGGCGCGGTGGCGGACCCCGGCATCCCAGAGCGGAGCCAAATAATATGGAACGGTATGCACTGGATGTGTAGGATGCACTTCCCAGTCGGACGGCAAAGGCGGTTGAGCGTTTGGGACGTGGAGGAGGTGATCTATCCAGATCAGTACATGTTCGTAGCCTCGCACTCGCCACCTAATAGGGCGAGTATCGCGTTGAGGCTACACTGTTAGGAAGTGGTAGAACGTACCATTTTCCCACCGCTGGCGTCTTCTACTTCCCTCCTTGCCCTTGAGTAGTGCTTCACGACGGCGCAAGCTATCGCGCTTCAGCGGTTCTTTGCCCGTTTTGTAGGGAGAGGCAACTGCCTTGCGCGGGGGCTCGTCATCGAGTGGTATGTTGAGGTTTGCGCCGGTGCCTCGTGCAGATGGAGAGATGTTGAGGGATTGCAGCGTGGAGATGGTCCAGGATTCGATGTCTACTCCGACTGCTTGTGCAGAGGTAGTAGCTTGGACGGCGGGCTGTTGATCGGGAGGTGGGACGGAGCTGTAGATTGCCATGTTGAGGGAGCTCGGAGCTAGTGAGATCGAGTGAGGTATTATGTATTAATTGACGGGAAATGTAATATGTGATATGTTTCGGGATGAGAATAAGGGATGTGAAGATTGAGAGATCTCTTGCCAGAAGAGAAGGAGAAGTGTCCGGAGGAGTGAGGTGGCCGTAAGATGAATGAGTGATGTCGAGGAAGTCGCGGGTCGTGTTCGCGATAAGCCGGCTTTCGGATCCACATGCAATCGATTACGAGACCCACAAGAACCAATCAGAGATAAGGGTCAGGGGGCGTGATGACTATGTCTGGATGAGTCGAACTGAGCTGCAAAATAGCTGCAGGCTTCAGAGTCAGGCTGTGAGGGGTGCATATGCAAGGTCAAATGTGGATAGAGGGGCATGAAAAGGATTCACGGATTGGTGGATGAAGTTTTTGTTGCGCTCAAATACTCACAGCTCTAGCATATGTCTTGCGGATTCGGAATCACGTCCCGAAGCGGCGCTCAGTCAATTGTACAATGTATTTACCCTTAGTATCTAGGACAGTATTACAGGTCGTGAAGGTATCACTCGTATGGCATGGTCATCGTCTCACAGCCTCATCTGATGTTGTCATTCGCTTCCCAACTCTCAGTCCCGTGAATTCAATTCAGGTGACCTTTCCATCCAACTCTCACTCATCACAAGCTCAGATTCCCATTCATAGCTTGGCAAAAGCTAACTCATAAACAAGACCCAAGGTCAATCTTGCGTGTTGAAGCATGTGATCGAAGCTCAGGTATTTGATGGTATCGTCGCTGGTGTGAATGTGCTTATCGGAATCTGCGAAGTCGGATTCGATAACGAAAGCTGATGGATATCCAGCCTTTGAGGCTGAAGCATGATCAGAGCATGCATACCCACACTTCGTCTCGACGTATGTGATCTCGCAGTACTAATATGAATTAGCAAATGAGAGTGACTGGGACTTTTGGAAAGCATACCTCGGTAACAACCTCCTTAATGAACTTGGTTAAATCAGGGTCCACAAAATCAGTGATGACTCCCACGCTCTCCTCCTTACCAGCGTCCAGCGTTCCCTGAATATAGCCAGTCATATCTTGCTGCAGCATGGCCTTGATGTCTCGTCCAGTCTTTTCATATTCCGAGAAGATAGCTTGGCTGCCTAATAGTCCTCCCTCTTCAGCTGAATACCAGTGAAACTCGACTGTGTTCTGGCCCTTGCCTTTGATAACATCCTCCGATGTTAGGAGAATGCGGAATGCCTCCAGGATGGTCACCGTCCCGCTTCCATCATCGTCTGCGCCCGGCGCTGAGAAGATAGATGGCAAAAACAGGTTGATGCTGTCCTGGTGTGCTCCAACCACAACGGTCGAGTTGTGCTTGCCGGGGATGGTAGCAATAACACTATTCTGACCCCAACTATGGATAAATGGCTCTGCATGTACACCGTATTTGTCTGCGCCAGCATCCTCGATAACAGACCGAACCTTCTTCAATAGCCAATTCGATGAGTCCTTGCCGTAGTCGGACTTGTAGTATCGAGTGTGGAACGAGGTGAACTTCTCAAGGTTCTCTTTCATGTGCGACTTCGATAGATTCTTGATCAGAGGATTGAGCTCTTTCTGCAAAGTAGGCTTTGCAGGGAAGCTTGGCTTCTCCTTCGTGATTGCGACTCGGAGAGCGCCAAGCTCCTGAGTTTCAGTGATGTCCATAAAGTTTTGGCCATTCTGCAAGATATCAGCATAGTCCTTTCAGTGCATGGAAGCTTCACATACTCTTCGCAGCTCCCACTTCCCTTCTTCGGTAACCCATTGCGTCTTGCCCGGTGCAAGCTCTATCAGATAACGCTCTTCTTCATAGTTGTTGAGCACGACTTGGTTGGTTTCATGCTTTTCGATGAATCTGGCGTTGACGGCTGCGGCCGATAAGGCCAAGAGTGATACGGTGGTAAGCTTCATGGTGTATGGTACAGGTGGAAAGGTGGCGATGACTTCGGATGGTATGTTGTTGATGATCTCAAGAGTGGATAATCGATAGGCAGGCAATCGCTACGTTTCGGGGCCGCCCGCACAGTGCCACAAGGTGGCTAGTGCACCAAGAAATGCAGACGGAAAGAGAAGTGGCGCTAGCCACTTGGGACGCTACAGGGGGCCAGCAGCTTCGTTGGAAGAGGAACAAGTCTGGTTCTACATCTCCATGCAATTTATTGATAGCGAGCTGTCGTGTGACTCTCCTCCAGGGGAATCGGCACACCGTTCTAGTGGCACAATAATGGTGTAATACTTGTATCTCATCACAATCAACCAGAGAGCCTGAATCCAACGATCAAGAAGGGAATATCCTGCAGCAGTTACTCATGGAAACCTCTCCTGCGGCCTGCATGGGAAGCTCGCAAGATCTGCTGTGCAGATGACTAGGCATTGCCCCGCACTTGCTCTTCACAGCTCACTCCCCCCAGTTCCAATCCAATTGCATTGCAGTAACGCCACACGAAACGCGCAGCTCCCAGGAAATGCGGTACGACAATATCCCAGGTAGGTGAAAATCCCAAGCAGTGAGGTAAGTGACAGGTGAGACAAAGGGAGCTTCGCGGGGAAGTTCCTCTCCAAGTGCGTTGCATTGGGCTGAACGTGGAACCTCTCCCTGGTTAGCCAGTCAGAGCTGCCCGTGCTGCATAACCCCAGCTCTAGTACGTCACAAAATGCGGAAAGCGCGAGGCCTTGGAATTGCCTATTATCGCTGTGCCTCGTCACGTCCTGCCAAAGTAAACTCGATCTTCTTTCCTCTCACTTTCTCTCTTCTTCAACAATCACTCTGAACTTGCACTATCTTGCAGTGAATCCATTTTTGTGCCTGTGAGTCCAGATCCAGTCCCGTCCACCTCCACAATCTTTACTAACCGCTTTTATTTTCCAGCCTCGTCGACGAGTACCCCTCAAGGTTGTCCGAAATAAACAAATAGCAACCTGCTGCCCAAATCCTCGGTCCCTCACCTTCCAAGCTATCGCAACTCGCCAAGATGCCTCTCTCAGACGGTACTACTCCGAAGTTCCTTGCAACATCATTCTATAGCTGATATGTCAACAGCAAACCCCTTTCTCTTGCGCGAGAGCCACAGTGTCCAAGCTGTTTGGGCCTACAAGGTCTTGACCATCGTCACATGGCTTCTCAATGTCCTTGCCTGCATCTACTACACCTTCGAGATCCCCAGTGATGACAATCTAGAGCGGAACAACACCATTTGGGGACAGAACTCTCTCTACCACACTGGGTTCGCTCAGAATGCATTGATCACTTCTCTCTACTGGTACTCATACCCAAGCTCTGCTAGCCGAGCAAAATTGACATTTCCAGGCTCGTTCTCTTCCTCTTCCAGATCGCATATATGTGGCACCTGTTCGCCAATGACGGCGAGAAGGTTCAAGCCGCTGCAGGTGTCGGAAGCCACTTCATTTTCAACAACCTCCTGCAATTCGGTTTCGTCATGCTCTTCGTCCGTGGCCACTTCTACTGGGCTGAACTTCTCTTGATCGTCAACTTCTTCAACTTGAGCGCCCTTTACTTCCGCCACAACACCCACCCCCGACTGATCCATATTCCCGCCGTCTCTGGACCTTTGGCCTGGACCTTCGTTGCTCTGTATTGGGATGGTGCTATCGCGGTCAACGCGGACACCTTGGCAGCTCGTATCTTGGCTAATATCGCCATCTGGGGTATCTTGGTCTATGGCTTGTTCTTCCTGGCTATCTACAAGGACTACACTATGGGCTTCTCGCTGAGCATCCTGACCACTTCTCTTGGCGTTGGCCAGTTCCTTACAAAGACTATTGCCTTCCAGTGGATTTTCGCTTTTACGATCATGGCCACTCTCTTCGTCTGCACTCTCCTCATTGCCATTCCGGGCATCTTCGGCAAGGACTTCGCTTTCAGAAGAGAACAGGACGTCGTTCCCGCTGACCAGGAGCGTGCTCCTCTCTTGGATGACCAGTAAATGTCCACCAGAACCGATTATCGATGATATCAATAAGTTGATATGTGGACGAGGATGTCAGGAAAATTTGGGGATGATGGAGAGGAAAACAATTGCATTCACGGCGAAAATGTTTCGAGTTTGGGACGAGACTTACCAGATACCACTCCGCTTTATTGATACTTGATACTAAGGTTTGGTCATCATTTTCTTCCTGGCTATTAGGCTGATTTACGTATGAGAGGTGCTGGCGTATGTGCTTTGCTTTGCAGTGGATCTCTTAGTGAATCGCATGAATAATGGAAAGCACTCACAGAAGTCTTTTGAACAGTGAACAGTGATACAGTCTCATCTCTTTCAAACTACCACACACAAATGATCAAAGAGTAGGAGTAAGTGGCCAGAACTCCCATTTCAAGATAGTACGATATTCTTTCCGCCTAGTTTTCTGAGCACCAGTACTTCTCACAGCAATCTTCAAATCAACGTTGTTCTAGAGTCGATTGAAACCAGCATGTTCGCCGGCCTTCATAATATTGAACCGGCTCGGCGAGCAAGTCCTCTTTTTCAGTGGCCTGGAATGCTTCTGCTAGCTTTGGGCCGCCGGAATGCGCTTGGTAGGCGGCGTCGTTTTTGTAGCTGGCATAGCACAATGTTTAAGTTTGCAAATTCCATATAGATACTCCTAACGACGGAAGGCATGTGGAGAAGACCAAGCAAAGACACTCATGTTTCTTGGAATACATAAAACAGCGTCTTGCCTTCCTGGACGACTTTCCCGCAGAGGTATTTCAGCGTGCCGGGCTTGTGGGCTTGGACGTGATTGCAGAGGGTGGTTAGGAGGTCGCCGATCTGCTGGGAAGGTTAGCTGGGCTGGGCTTGAGTGGAGTTTCGAGGAGGGAATGGAAGAAAATGGAATGGAAAGAAGAGAGATGAGATTGAATACTGGGAGAGAAGTTGTGGTTTACTGTACCCGATCAACTTTATCTGGCTTCGGCACTACGATGGCGATGATGTCGAAGGGCATTTTGATGATGTTGATCGTGCGTTCAAGGAGGATGTTGTTTTACAGAAAATAAATGTGAATTTGCTGGCCTGATGGACGAAAGACATGGAGCAGATCATACTGCTGCTATTTGTACTGTTTGTTCAAAGAAAGTAAGCAGCTTGACTTGGCTCCTTAGCTGCGTTTTAGCTGGATTACCCCGCCTAACTCACAGCAGGAGGCTGAAACTTAACTTCTCAGAGAGCTCGGGTGATCTTGGCGGAGGCCACAGAAGCAATATGTTGAATCAGTAATTCGCGCACGCTGTTGGCTAGAGAGTTCTAGGATGAGGTGATGCCTCGGTGAAAGAGATGAGATGACCTAAGAAGCACGGGGTTGCCGTGGTTGCAGGAACAGGACCCAAAGACAGAACGTCCCCGTAGAGTATTTCTGGACGATATATGCGTCGCCTGAAATCTGAGTTTGTTATCTACCCTTCTGCTTGGCGTTGTCTTCTCGGACTCCTGAGAATCTGGAAGATACCCCCATCCTTTTCATCCGATGTGTCGCGAGACATGGAGGCAATGGCATAAAAGGGCTGGTTGTTTCGTTTCTGTTTCTTAAGAGATGGTAAGTTATAGACATGTATTTTGCATAGCTTTTTCTATTTATTTCGAGAATGATACCTACCTAAGTAAATACGAGTAGGAAAAAAGGGTGTAGTCTCGAGTCTGAAGTACCCCAGAAAATCTCGATTTAGCTCCCGCTGGATCCTTGTTAGTTGGCCCGAGCTCCAAAATATTTCAACATCCAAAATCATTACACCGCGTCCTCGACCGCCACCACCTCGCGTTGAATTCTCAGTCCAGGACAATGGACTCGCGGGCTCACCTTGTTCATCGAAGATGCCGAAACCCTTCCAATTTCCCTTCAATATCGGCACCGACATTTGCCACATTGCGCGCATCCTTAAGATCCTGAAGGGCAAGCAGGGCCGCAGATTTGTCCAGAAGGTTCTGACAGAGAAAGAGAGATTGGAGAATAAGGAGCGTTTGGATGAGCCTCTGGAGGCATGGCAAGGTTTATTGAGGCAAAGACGTCTCGCCGACTGGAAGGTGTCGCAGATGGGTATGGAAATGAAGCCACTGCCGGAGGGGAGGAGCCTGGTCTATGGGAAGCAAATGAGGAGGGATGCCATGAGCCTGTTGGCTACAATGATGAAAGCAAATAAGGGACCTCAGCCCAAAGCATTGACTTTGTCGAGAGCTAAAGAGACTGTTCGAGGGATAGATGGAGCTTCGAATTCGAATGGTCAACGTTTTGGAGACAAGGCAGCATTTATCCAGGATGCCACTGCGCATTCCGGGGAAGGCCTGTTAGAAAAAGATGGAGAATCTGCGGACTCGGACCTGGGCGGTGATGAGTGTTCTACAAATGCAGCTTTTGATAATAGCAGCAGTATTTCGGACGAAAGCGTGGACCAGGAGTGGACACAACTGGAGCGCGAGGCTTTGGCTTCCATTCCAGAAGCTTCAAGCAACCAAGCAGCAACTGAGGCTATAGTTCGAGCAAGAGAGTTTATGCCACCCGCTACCGAAACTCCGCCCAACATAGATCCAGAGACTAAGCGCGTCTTAGATGTTGTGTTCTATGTCATGGAAAAGCACTCCAAGAAAATAGACGTAGCACGGGAGGATCTGTATAAAGCGGCAGAATTCATGGCCGGTCGTTTTGCTGCAAAGGAAGCAGCCATCAAAGCACACTCGCATCGACGCCTTACGTATCAATACGTCTCGATCCATAAATTCGGCTCCGAGGCATCTGGCTCTCAGCCACCATATGCGGTCATCATTCCAGAGAATGGAGATTGGCGGAAAGGGCAGGAGGTCAAGATATCTATCAGTCATGATGGAGACTACGCTACAGCTACATGTCTTGCATTCGTACCAACGCAGAAAATGCTCAGGCGCCAGGAAGCTCTGCACTCTAGATCCTCTAGAGCGACAAAGCCGAAGCGCCGGTTTGACTTCTCAGCGCAGGTTGATGAAATGGTATGACCAAGGGAGAGTCTTTGGAACTCATGGGCAATAGATAGGTTCTGGAGGTGAGAGTGAGGTGTGATGGAGTGTGTTTTCCCCAAGGAACCAGCAATCAGGCTGTTTCAATGCACTGCGATCAATAAAGCTTTGCGAAAACAGACTTGAGATGCTCGAATTCGAGCTGTGAAGAGGCGAACTGTACCCTGGGTACTTTGGCTTTGTCCAAGAAGACTAAGATGATCGCTCCTACATCTAGCCGCCTTCTCGAGTTCGGTGAGTTTAAGTTGGAACAACGCATAATGATCTCAAGACAGCCGGCCAAAACAAGGTGGTTGTGAAGTGGCAAGCCAGGTATGGACGGTTGGCAGGACTGTATTCACTATTTACGGAAGTGTAATAATATTACCCTGTATATGTATTGCATACATATTGCTTCGGCCAGATGATCGAACACACATCTTCCTCGCTCTGTCACCTCACTTTGAAAAACCTGAACTCTGCCCTCCCACAGTCAATCATTCTTTGTTCTGTGCTGGATGTGGGAACCAGCCCTTCAATGGTCTAGCGTGCGTCGTCCTTCGGTGCTTTCTGACACCTAAAAGCCATGAAATGGGCGTTCTCTCTTAACAAAACATCTTTCCAAATCCTCCATCAAGATCTTGCACTTGAGATTCTTCTTGAGTTGCGTTCTTACGCCTGGTAAGCAAGGTACGTTGGGGTAGGGAGGATAACTCCCTCAAGTCCACAGTAGGTAATCAGATGAATTGACTTGCTTTTACCAAACTTGCGTGTCTCTTTGCACTACGTGAGGTCAACTCCCATGCCAACGCTGGTCCTTTTGCTTCGCCATCCTTCCGCTGCTGTTCATAGTAGATGCATCAATTACAAGGGAAGGTGTATTCATGTATTTAGCTCATTCCTTAGTGAGGGTAGCTTCAGTAGTGACCCCGAACTTAGAATGACAAAGTATCTTCTCCCTTTCCACGAACCTTGACTTTCATAATTTGCGGTTCGCATTATTTGGCATGCTGACCGGCGCGCCGATCCCCTGCGAGGATGGCGGTCTCGCTGAAGTCGAATTGCTCTCGCCGGGTCGTCCATGATTATTAGACCAAGTAACTCTAATCATATCGTTGTTAAGTTCGGTCGGCATTGCGCCATACATCAAAAGCAGGTTGTAGACTTCAGCACGATTGCGACTCTGCAGGATTGACCAGTAGAGGCCCGGCTCGAGTTTCAACGGATCTGCTTTTGCTTCGAGAAGCAGTTTTGCAGCAGCATAATTGTTACGGAAACAGGCGACCTGAAGTGGTGTTGAACCGAAACGCCCTCCAGGGGCATCAATGTCGATAGTTTTATCCGTTTCTAGAAGTTTTTGAACTAGAGAGGTCACGCCGAACGAAGCTGCATAGTACAGAGGATGGGAGCTGTGAGGGTTTACAACTTCTGGAGTGAGAGCTGCTACCCACGATCCGTAATTACCACCGCACGGCGAGCTTCTCGTGGTGAAGAACCGTTGTAGGAGAACCCATGTCTTCTCTTCAAGAACTTCGCCAGACGACGTGACATGGTAAGGCCAAAAGTGCACGGCGTAACGATAAAGAGGCCAATCTTGGATTCGACTCTGAAGTGTACCCCGAGCACAATGACCAGATTTGAATGGAGCATGCAACAGATAGATGATGCAAACTTGACTAATGGCACTATGTGCAAGATGTGCTTCTGTTGCAAAGAATGACGCCCGGCTTGATCTGATGCCCCGAGACAATAAGTAATCTTTCACGGAGAGATGAGCTAAGCGAAGCACCCATGGGGTATCGGGTTCGAGACCATGTTCCGTGTAGTAAGGAAATGAGACGTCGTTTCAGCGTAATCCGCATGTGCTTTTGTGACCAACGTTGAACACAGAAGCATCACATCCTCTTGATCGAAAAGTGCCCGGTCTGGGTTTCGGCGTTCCTCGACAAGATCAACGGTCAAGACTTCTGCTGCTTCAGCAAGTGCGAGAGGCCGGCCGGCGAATGCTAGCCATTGCAATATTCGGAGAGCTTTCTGGCGATTGCGTTCGTCAATTCGAAGTAAGACTTCTTCATATGTCTGATCTAGTGTCTTAGGCAAACTTTTCAACTGTTCCTTCAAATCGTTTATTGCGAGACATTGCTTGAGTGTATCAAGTTGACAGACAACCCAGCGGAACCTTGATGAGGTTTTAGAGAGCATCTTACACCGGAGGGTAAGGTTCACCTACATTCCGTTGGCTCCACGAATCAATGTATCCTCTACCAGCTCCCGTATCTCGACGGGCCACTTCATCAGGGACTTGTCATGTTGCAATCGATGGGCAATTACAAGTAATACATCTTGATTGACAGTCACAGCCTCAACACTCAGTACGTCGGTTACCAGTTTTGCAAGGCCTTCCTCAATACCCGGAAGAAATCGGCTTGTCGCGATAATATGGAGATTCTGAAGCTTCCAAGAATGGATCGTAGCAAGACATTCAAGGAGTTCATCCAGATCTGCGCATTCGTCCAAAGCATCGATCACAATGTATACGGTACTGAAATCCGTAGCAACAATATTGCAGAACAGCTCAACAAGATCTGTAGTCACCGCCGGAAGAGCACCATCGTTGTATCTCGTAAAGAGATCATCCAAAGCCTGGCATCCTTCAGTGACTTGCGCGTAGAGTTGAGCTATGATCGAGCGAATCAAATTCTCTAATTTGCTTTTCTCTCCATCTCTGAAGTCGAAGTAGAAGAATGCCAAGGCTGTCTGTGTTGATGCCTGTGTACGGTTTGAGAGCTCGTTGATAATTGTCGAACTAAGGGAGTTAGAATCAACACAGTATAGAACAAGGTATCATTACCACAAGATTGTCTTCCCACAGCCAGCTTGAGTAGAGTTAGCGTGGGAACTCATCCTGCTGTTATAACTCACGTATGCCATGAATCCACAATAATGAGGATGGTGTTTTTGACCACTTATCGAATTGATCCCCAGTCACAAACCATTGGCCCGTCATTCGCTGGCATCTCTTGCGCGCTGTTGCGTGGCTTGAGGTTGGGTTGGGAGCTGCGAGCCACTTCAAAATTCTCTCTCGTCGTGCTTCTGAACAGCAGGTTGTCTAAGTCAGAAATTGTAGACATTCAATTGCAAGTTTGGGCACGAACTCGCTTCACTCGATGAGACCTGACTAGAAAGAGCTGTCATGCCCTCTTTTAAATTACTCGTTGCTCGCCTGGAGGTTTCTTAGCACGGGACGTCCTCTGATTGCTGACGAGACGCGAACTACCTTTGGTCTGCTGCTAGCGCAAGTTGGACAGTGGATTTTGTACTATCGATATTATGCAATGCTGCCCTCACATCAGACTCTCTTAGTGGCCAAAGGAACGTCGTTGTGACGGATCTCCAGCCATCCTTGGGCTGAAGCTTTTTTGCCAACTCATCTAAGCGAGTCTTGCAACTCTCAAGGACGCCGTTAGATCCGACAAGTTTACCAAGTTCAGATCGCTTGAGCTTATCTTCGTCGAGCTCATCTTCATGAATCATCAGAAGAGTCTCGATGACAGAGCGCAGTCCGTTCAATTCGGCGATTATATGGCTAGCATCCTTTGCGGCACTTTTGACACAGCTGCGGTAGTTATAGCAGGTTGCAATGATGGTACCACTGATTTGTAAAACTGCTATGGCACTCGCCGTGATGCTGAGAGGGTCCATAGTATGTGGACAGAGAGCACTTTTGATCGAGACGCTGGTCCGCGGTATTCTTCGAGGAGAGGATGGAGTCAGCAGGTGAGACCACTTGTGGCCGTCGTTCTCAAATGGCAACCCAACTCGACTACTTAGAAACGCTCGAATCAGATTGCTGATATTGATTTGCAAAGAAAAGAGATGAAAGTTGGAAGACTTCATTACCACCACACCGTGCCTTTAGGTTCAGCTGGGATGCCGGTTTTATTTTCTTTTTTATGTGCATGAGGCTGGCGGGAATGCCGTCGAGGGGTTTTCTATCAAAGTTTCCCGCTTAGTCATCCTGACCGGCAATGATGCTCTCCATTTTGACCCTCGACGTCAAATCAACTCCAACCAACAATGCCAATACACATCATCGCCGAAGGCATCGTGAAGGGGTTTCCGGGCCTTCCTGATGGCTGGTCCATCCTCAAGGGCGTCATCGCAATCGCGATTATTGTCCTCATCAAGCTGTATACTCGAGGGGCTTCCAACAAGTCTGAGCGGACCATGCATGGGAAGGTTGTGATGATAACAGGAGGAACTTCCGGCATTGGAGCATCTACAGCGTTTGACTTGGCAAAAAGAGGTGCCCAGATTATCCTCCTTATACACCAATCGCCCAAGGACATATTCTTGGTCGACTATATTGATGATCTTCGAGAACGAAGTGGAAACGAATTGATCTACGCGGAGCAAGTCGACCTGTCATCATTACACAGCATTCGACAATTTGCGACGAAATGGATAGACAATGCACCCCCGAGGAGGTTGGACATGATTGTACTGTGCGCGGCAACCCTGACACCGGCCGGAAAGCCACGAGTCCTCACAGCAGAAGGCTTGGAAGAAACTTGGATGGTCAACTATCTTGCGAATTTCCACCTACTCAGTATACTCAGCCCAGCGATAAGAGCGCAGCCTCCCGATCGAGATGTACGAATTATCTTTGCGACATGTTCCTCTTATATCACAGCGCCTCCAATTGTTGATGGCACCGAGGCCATGAAGAAGAAGGAATGGTCACCTGGGAAGGCATACGCAAGGAGTAAGCTGGCTTTGACAATATTTGGACAGGCATTCCAGAAGCATCTGGATGCCTACAAGAGACCTGATGGGGCACCAATCAACTCGAGGGTCATTTTTGTGGATCCGGGATACTCCCGAAGTCCTGGCATGAGGCGATGGTTGACACGAGGAACACTGTGGGGACTAGGAGTATATTTGGCATTATGGCAATGTGCTTGGCTCCTTCTGAAGAGCTCAGAAGGAGGTGCTCAGAGCTTCTTGTATGCTGCTATGGAAGCCTCCCTTGGCCGTGGAGCTGGCGGGAAGTTCATCAAAGAATGCCGAGAGTACACTTTTGCAAGGAATGATGTCCAGGATGAGAAGATTGCGAAGAAATTGTGGGAAGCCAGTGAAAAGCTCATTGAGCGAGTGGAGAGAGAAGAAGCCGTGCGGAGGGCTCTGGAAAAGAAAGAAAAGGAGGAATTGGAGAAGACTGTAGCGCCGAAAAAAGTTGAGAAGCTGGCCACGGAAAAGACCGAAGATGCCAAAAAGTCGAAGTCACGAAAGCAGAAGAAGGGGAAATGAGGGAGCTGCAAAGCATTTGGAGTGCATAGCAATGGAGTTATTCAATCAGTTGGCCTCAGTTGGGCTTGCCGAAGCAGATCCATGACCACCAGTGCTCCAGTCCAGCCATGCTCCTCATACAGAAAACAATTATTCATGGGATTTCCAGGTCCCATCCACCAACTAAACATAAACACCCCCCCTCCCC
>AYLM01000174.1:0-77392 GCA_001625345.1 Cairneyella variabilis | reverse complement strand
CCCTCCCTCTCTACATCCTCCCACTTCTCCTCAGGATAAATCGGCCCAACCCACTCCAACTCCCGGAACACTCTTCCCAGGGCCGGCCTCGAAATATACCCTCCCCGTCCCTCAGCCAACAACTCATGCGTCACCCGATGGTTTCCCTTCTCACGCACATATCCCCCTAGGACACTCTCCCAGTTAAATTCTTGAGGACAATTGCCGTGCGCTCGGCTCTGTAAATGTTTTTGCGCCCAGCGTCTTCTTGCTCTTGTTGTGCTGGGGAGAGGGTGGCGTATTGGAGTTGTGAGGCGGTCATGCGGCAGTCGTGGGCGGTCGTGAATGCGCTTGCGGTGTGGATAGATCGGGTTTGGTGGGTGCTGGACGAGAATGGGTTGGTGGTGTTGGATGAGGAGGTGGCAGAACGGCCGCGCAAACCGACGCATTGGCCGGAGGAGTTGATGGTGCATGGGAGTCTCTTGATATTATTGTCTTCCCTTTCGTTTGGGAGTGTGGGGTCTGCCATTTTGGATAGAGAATAGATTGATTGAACTTTGGAGTTCTGATGCGTTCGTGTTTTGGAAAGGAGAGAAGGATGCGAAGGAGAAATGTATATATAAATTATGAATAGTGAAGGCACTTTTGACTTGGAGAAAAAGTCACTGTGAATCATGATTTACTCATGAAGAGGTGCTCTGTGACCTGAACTGTGCACCTTGAGATGACAAACAATGCCTGATTGTTGACTGTAAAAGTGTGTTGGAAGTAGCTGAAGTAATAGTAGGGTATCTCAAAGCAGCAAGGTATCATCATACTTGAAATTATGTGAGAACAAAACGGTTGCGATCTTCGAGACCCGTGGCTCGAAATAGTTCGCGTCGAAAACTCCTTACTCCACGCTGAGCTCTAGCTCCGTATTAACATCTGACATGCTTATTCTCAGCAAGCCACCACAGTTCAAACCCATCTGTAACATGGTTCAAGCCTTCGATAATGGCATTTCATCTGAGAGTTTTAACATTCATTTTGTGTTCTCTTCTCTCACCATTGACCTACCATTTGCTCCATCTGCTGACCTCGCCAAAGAATGGATTCGGTTGGAACGAAGCTCTCATCGGGCGTGCACCCATCTTGTCTTCCGCTACGAGCGGCTCAAGAGAATCGTCCTCCACGACTGGAGCTGGAACATTCATCTCGCCTAATTCGTATGTTAGCGACGAGTTACTTCATATACTCTCTTGGGTTGACCACTCACCACGCATAATTTCAACTGCCGAGACAAGTGGCAGAAGTAACAACAACATCGGAAGCAACTGCCCAAAACTCCAATCCTTCTCCCCGCTATCCGAAAGTGGAACGGATGGCGTTCCAAAAGCTTGGGACAGAAGGACAACTCGAATTGCAGCCCCTGCTGCGATCGCGGTCAGAACACCTAAGCCGGCTATTTGAACAATCTTGAGCCATTTTCTGGACCTGACATGGAGATACCACACGGCTACCACGAAGAAGATGAGATTGCCAGCCATGACGGCGATAGTTCCAGCGATGGAAATTCCGGCGTTAGAGGCAGCAGCATGGGCTGGAACCGACCAGACGCAGCCAACCGGTAGCGTGGGGGCAAGATCTTTCATCACTGTCTCGAGGACAAAGACGCCAAAGACATTAGAGAGGACCAGATTAGCGAACATGAAGAATTGCCGGATCCATCGCAGGACCCAATCTCGCTTGAAATCGTTCACCAGTGCGAGAAGGGTACCGATATGAGTAGCTGTCGAAAGGAGTGACAACATCCAAATGATGAAGAAGTGGTAGGGCACCATGGAGCCGAGCTTGGCTAGGCCAACACTTTGGATGCCAATCCCGGTGATGACTTGTTGATCACTGAAGGATAAGAGGAGCTTCCGGATAACTTTCGCTTCGGACTTTCGTCGCATCTCATGCAGTACTATTATTGCGCTCATTAGGAGCGAGACACCGGCGGTGATGATGAAAGAGAGGAGGACCTGACCAATTAGCCGTCATGTGATAAATCGACGAGTAAGTGATACGTACTCCAGTTCCTGCGACTCCAGCATCTGTGGCAGTCTCGCTTGGGACCACCGAACAATTGAAGGAACCGTCCATCCTGAAAATTGAAGGAAAGTATCAACGGCGAACAAACACAGCAACCAAAAGAGTGATGAAGAAACAGATTTTAAAATGCAGAAGTAGCAGTCATATGAATATTGCGATCAGCCTCTTTCCCGTCTGTCATGTTTGATCTTGTGGCGGAGCAAGCATCGACAGCAAGGGTTGACGTGGCTAAGCGCCCAAGGTATTGGCTGCTGGAAATGCTACTTGAAACACGCTTGTTTGTGTATGACGAGATCTTGGCCTATCGACTTGACGAGCACAACTTAGAAAGACTGAGACACCAATTGCGAATCGCTTTGTATCAAGCGCCCTCGAAGCGCTTGCGTTCAAGAGAATGAATTGGATCGGAGGAGGATCATGTCCGACTCTCAGTGCGCCATATCTACTTGAAGCCCTTCGAAATGTAACAGGAACTGCTCGATTCCGGGACCTTAGCAAATTGCAAGGGATTCCTGAGATATGAGATTCATACCTGTGTCGGTAGGTAAACTCAAAGAGATGCATTAATCAGAGAGATTAGATTACGAAGAGTGGACGAAGAGTGGACGAAGATGAACAGGTGGAGGTTCCAGATTGAGAATGGGCGGGACTTGGCGGTGTGTCATGTGACTGCGGAGCAGACTCACGTGAACTGGGCTGGACTCTATCGCGACTTCTTTGTTCGTCACTCAACAGCAAATTGTGATGTCTTGGGGTGCACCTGCTTTGGAGAAGGCCTCCTGGATTGCCTTCCGTGCCCGAAAATCTCCAGTTGCAATGCTCCCAAGACCACGCGATGTCGCCACTCAGTTAAAATCCATCCAGCGAACCTGCATACATAGATAAAGGTTTCCCCCGAAATAGAATTGAAGTTATGACGGACGAGATAGGTCTGATACCAAGATCCGCAATGGCTCGGTATGTTGCTGAGGTCGGGTTCGTAGAGGTAGTCTCGACGAAACATTCGCAACGGTATGAATCTGTGGGATGTTCTGTCCGCACCGTCAAGGCCGCAGATCTTTCAGTCTGCTTGAATTGTAGAAAGGAATTTGGCTCAACAAAAAGCTCCGTGATCACATCCGGGACAACTGCTGGGCTACGATCCATGAGTGCCGCCACCCCAATGCTTGGACCCCAGGAGTGTTGGACTATGTTGGCGGAGCCTTCGACCCGAAGAACTCCCGACCTGGTTGGTCGACTGACAGGATTGAGTTGGTTTTGAAGTCTCTCATTATGTCTCGTCCTGCTGTTGACTGGACCAATCTTGCTCCTCCGCAATGGATGCATCCCGAAGACAAGTTGTGGCGTGGCCCAGATCGAATCAGATCCAGTGTGGCATCATTTGCTGTCAATACTTCGATGGGAATGGGATATGCTACGGAGTTCATTGGCTCTTCAGACGATCCTCCATATGATCTCTTCAAACACGAGCACGGCGAGCTATTCACTGCATACCGCGATCACCATGAAGCGCTTCTCTACACTGATGGAGCGTGCAGTAACAATGGTTATGGAAGTGTTCAAGGTGGCTGTGCAGTCGTCTTTACAGGAATCAATTCTTCCAGCGCTTGGCAACCTCCATCAGACAGTTTTTGCTACAATGGAACTCTGTTCTTCCACCTGAAAGACGTCGGTCCGGATGGCCAGATTCACCTGCCAACCAGCAACCGGGCAGAGCTCCGAGCAGTTATTGCCACCCTCGAGATAGTGCGGGATGGATTAGATGGCCCAATACAATGGGATTCTTGCGATTCTACTCGTGTAGTCATTGCGATTGATTCCAACTATGTCGTACATGTTGCAACGAAGGGGTACGATTGAAACGGCGACTATTAGCGTCACGCTAAAGTTTTAGCGGCTTCGCTAAACTACTAATCGTACCCCGATGCAGCATGTATCGATCCAGATCAATTCCCATCCATCCCGAGCAGCTTGCGCGCAATAGTTGGTGATCTTTGCGCATCCAGACATTTCACGTACAGTGCCCGATGTTAAGTCCTGGAATGAAACTTCCGAGACATCCCATCGATGTGATAGAATGGCGTAATACGGGAACGGCTCACTGGTGAACTCCGTGAGGGCTAGGGTTGATGTATTGAGGAGATACATTCTGACGGCGGAAGACTCTGGAAAGTCTATCAGTGTTGAAGATGGTCCGAAGCTGTGTGATGTTGTAAAGGATGTCGAGCCCGAAACAAATGAAGTTGGGAGATGCAGCCTCAGCGTGCGTGAAAGTAAATGTATATATGCTAGAACCGACGTTCTGTCGCAGCGGGGAGGCGTCCGCTCTTATACTCGCGTCGCCTAGTACGACGCTAACACTTACAGTTGGACACACCAGCCTTATAGTTGGACGCACTTGCCATTCCCTCCCTTCATTCACGTGTTCGTGCCAACAACAAGTAGGCAAGCGTGTCAATCTTGGAACCGCGTTCCAGATAAGATAAATTTAAGAGAGTATATCACCAGAGAAGGAGAGTAGAGTTATGGTTAGCGTGAGCAATGGGGGCAGGTGGGGGATGGCCGCGGGATATCATGAGCACCAGAGGTGCGAGCAGAAGTGTGTTTCAAGTGAACGAACGCAGTGAGGGCACGAATATTGAGCGAACGCAGTGAGTGAGTGACTGAGCGGGACGCGAAGCAAGTCGGGACTCTCGTGGGAGTGAGAGAGCCCGAAGCGGGTGTCGTGTGTAGGACCACACACAAGCAGAGAGACCTTCGGCCACGGGGAGAGAAGGAAACAGGGACCTCACGTGAAATTGGGAGGCAGAGTCAGTCGTGCGACTGAGGTGGTGGTCGAGCTTCAGCTCGGACATGGGGTTCCAGGGAAAAGGGGTTTCAGCTTGTGATCATGTGATAAGGTATTTCCTGCCAGCCTTGTACTGTAGCTGCCAATCACAAACTCATGCTTTTAAGGTCCATAATCCAAATTTTGTATCAAAACAAGAAACGAAAGAGACACAGGGACCACCAAGCAGGACTTGTGAAGATTATCAAGAACGGGAGCCGGCTCCCTGGGAGAAAATATCATGGACAATGGCGACAAAAGGCAACGATCAAATGGAGGTAAATGGTAAGTAACATTATGTAAATTTGCAGATGGCACTGGGCTTTTCTGTATCCCCAAACGCCCTCAACTCCGTTGCATGCACTCTAAGGCGCTCTTTATGCAGGAACCCAATGTAAATCGCGTCTCATCGCCACCACACTTATGGTCTAGTTTGGAGAATCGACTTCTCCACTAACTTACTTCCCAGCATGCTCTTCTCCAGGCATGACAGCAACGCTCATTGCTTCATCTAGGATTGACAAGCCTTCCTCAATCTCTTCTTCCGTGATCGTCAGAGATGGGACAAAACGTAACGTATTGGTGCCAGCTGTGATGACCAGCAGGCCCCTCTCTCGAGCAGCAGTGACAATCGGTGTTGGGTCCTGGCTCAGCTGGAGTCCTAGAATCAATCCTCTGCCTCTGATATCCTTCACCAATTCTGGATACTTCTGTTGCAATTGCTTGAAATGCGACATGAAGATCTTGCTCTTCTCCAGAACAGATTCCTGCATCTTAGGATTAGATAACCTGCTGACAATATAATGTGCAAGTCGGCTTCCGAGAGGGTTCCCGCCAAATGTCGTACCATGGTCTCCAACCACGATCTTCTCATTGACATCCGAATTCACAATTGTGGCGCCAATTGGGAACCCGTTACCCAATGCCTTCGCAGTGGTGATGATATCCGGATGTGCTAACTTTGGCAAAGAGGCGTGTGCCCAGAACGTTCCGGTCCTAGAGAGTCCGCACTGAATCTCGTCAAAAATGAGCACAGCACCGACCTCCTTACATCGTGCAGCCAACGCGGACAAGAACTCTTCGGACCCAACAATGACTCCTCCTTCACCTTGAATAGGCTCCACAATAACACCGCAAGTCTTCTCCGTCACCAAATATTTGATCCCCTCCACATCATTGTATGTTCCATACTTGAATCCAGGCAGCATAGGCGCAAACGGCTTTTGATACTTCGGGTTTGGTGTTGCAGACAGAGCTCCCATTGTTCGACCGTGGAAGGAGTTTTGGAAGCTCACAACCTCATATTTCTCGCCTGAGGGATTGAGTACTCTCCCTGACTTACGGGCGAACTTTATGGCGGCTTCGTTGGCTTCGGTGCCAGAGTTGCAGATGAATACTGCTTGCGCATTGTGCATAGAACCAGATTCGAGTGTTTTCTGGACGAGGAGTTCGGAGAGGGCACCGGTCCAAGGATTGTGGTAGAGATTTGATGTGTGTATTAGTTGTTTGGCCTGCAGACTGGGTTAGCGGGAATATTGAAGAGGGCAGCGGGGTATCTACTTGGTCCGTAATGATCTTGGTCACACCAGGATCGCAGTGTCCCAACGCATTGACTGCTATCCCAGCAGTAAAATCTAGATATTTTCTATTCTCTTGGTCCCACAGATAACATCCTTGGCCTTTGATGAACATGGGCGGTGGGCGGACGTAAGTCTTGACCATGTACGGAGCTTGTTCGTTGACGAGGGCAGTCGTGGCAGAGTCTGCCGCAGGATCTGGGTTTGGCAGACTGGCTTCTCGCTGCAGAAGTGATGGTTAGGCCACTAGCTCTTCTCTTAGAAGTCGTACTTACGTAGATATCATTTCTGACGCTTTCTGAGAGATTTGTGGCCGCCGCCGCTGCTTGTGACACATTCCTCTTGGAGGGGTAATTGACAGAGGAGGAAACATTGCTGGCTTTCAGAGTAGCCGCTACTCGTTTCGCAGATACCCGGAAGACCATAACGAGCGATATGGAAGGATTAGAAAGAACAATTGACTGTTGAGAAGGAGGAGAGAGAAGGAGCAGCGAGGGATATATTTTGGTTGATGACTCGTCGCTATCTTAGCGTTATCGATGCTGCAGCCGAAAATTCTTTCGGCTCAGGGAATCAAAAACCGGGGAAGACGGGCTGGCAGCTGGGGAAAATTTTATTACTTCTACAGAAGTTTCCTCTTTGAAAAGCAAGTTAATACTTCGCTCTAAGTGCAGCGATTAATTTCAATATTCTTTTTGGGGATGGAAAAATTCAAGGCCTCCGTCCAAATCTGGGCTACAAGAGCTGCCTCATACCTCTTAAATCCACACCCCTAGCCTAATCCAAATTCATAGCGTCTCTTTCCAATCTCATCCAACTTCAAGAGGTCACAAGTGGAAGCCAACCAAAGATTCCTACAGCGACAGAATGCTGTTTGGCGAAACAAGCAGAGCTTTAATGTTTAATTCTTTTGGCAGCAACTGACGTTGTCCAAGTCTCTCTTTGCGGTCTGGTTTGAGCCACGAGGTTCCTATCAAAGTCCTCACCAGCGGCTGCAAAATCTTGGAAATTCAGAGTTGTACGATGCATGTTGCACATTTCTAGCGGAATGCTTAAATAAATGTTCTCAAGTGCTTCTCAACGAGTGTTGTGGTCAAGGACTTGAAGGTCTTGCTCAAGAAGACATATTTGGTGGCATGCTCCTTCCGCTCTCTCCTCGTATTTGGCCAAGCGCGTAGAGTCAAGCTATGAGCGACAGAGGTTGAAGGGATTGCAAAATTTTGTCTTGGATATTCCTCCGAAGCATCATGAGAAACAATGTTAAGAATTTATCTTGATTCTATTTGAAATACGCAAGATTATTAGTTTCCATTTAATCGAAATTCGTTCTCCGTCAATTTACCCCTAGACTCTAGCTGCTTGAAATCAAATCCGCAGCCTTCTCCGCAATTGCATATGTTGGAACTTGGTAATGAGCGCAGATTGGTACAGGAATCACGCTCGCATCAACCACTCGGAGTCCCTTGGTTCCCTTGACCTTCAGCTCGGTATCCACCACCTTGCCCATTGATGCAGATCCTGCTGAGTGGTAGATACTAGCACCTAACCTCCGAATCCTCTCGTCAAACTCCGCATCCGTCGACTTTGAGGTCATATTCGGGAGTCCCTCGGGAGCTAGCTCCGACTCGACGATCTCCTGGCCCTCAGGCGTGTCTTGGAACAAGCTGAACATACGACGCAGGCCAGCACGCATCTCAGCACGATCGACCTCTGTTGCACAGAAGTTGGGATCAATGACCGGAGGCGAAGCAGGATCCGTTGATGAGATCGTGATGGAACCTCGAGATGTTGGCATCATGCCAACAACAATTCCAGAAATATATGTTCCATCCATTGGAATGTCAACCTTCACGAACCCGCCTCCGCCGGGGGCATAAGCCACAATGGTTTCGATGTGACAGCGCTTGGGCTCCAGAAGCCATTTCTCGTCTTTGGTATTCCCGTCGGCTTTCAGAGCTGCTTTGATATGCTCATCAGGAATGTGTTCAGACGTAATCCAATCAGATGGGAAGCCCAGGAAGAAAGATGGATCGGTCCACAAAGGTGTTCCAACTGCTTGACCCAGTTCTGGCTTTCTCAACTTCCACCATGTGAAGACGTCCATGTGATCGAAGAAGTTGCGGCCAACGTCAGGAGAATCGAGAACAGTTGGAATTCCCACCTTCTCCAGTTCCTCCGCCGGGCCAATGCCAGAAAGCATCAGGACTTGAGGAGTGCGGTACGCGCCAGCCGAAACCACGACTTCCTTGTTCGCAGTAACTCGGATCCCATCAGCAAGCTCAACACCCGTGGCAACCTTCTCACCTCCCTTCTCCTCAACAATCACTCTCCTCACCAACGAATCCGTCACCACCTGCACACCCTTCAGCCCATAAACCTCACTAACAAGCTGTCTCTTTCCCTCCCTCCAATTCTCCACAATCTCCGCCACGCCCTGCGGATCCCCACCATTCGCATCCTCATTATACTTCAACCCCAACCTCTCCCACCCACTCTTCACCTTCTCCCTCAACGGATACCTCCTCATCGCACTACTCGCCGAGACTGAAACCGCATGAATGGGTCCATCGACACCATGCTCCTCACCCTTCTTAAAATACGTCTCCGTCCGCTTAAAATACTTCAACAATGCTTCATACCCCCAGCTCTCATCACCCACAGTCTCAGCCCAGTGGTCATAATCTACTTTACTGCCTCGAGTCCAAGTAGCATAATTGGTTGCACTGCCACCGGATAGGATCTTGCCGCCTGCTGCGTAGGTGGTGCGGCCACCGAGGTGCTTTTGCGGGACGGAGGTGTAGTTCCAGTCGATATCTGAGTGGTGGGCTGCGAGACAGGCGAGGGGAGCTTCGACGAGTGGGTTACCGGTTGGAGATGGGCCCGCTTCTATGAGGAGGACGGTGTGCTGGGGATTATATTGCTTAAGGCGGGAGGCGAGAGTGCAGCCTGCAATGCCACCACCGATTATGATGAAGTCTGCTGATTTTGGGAGGGAGGCCATGGTAATAATGTGTTGGAGTGGATGGAGGGAGGTCAAGAAGAGATTGTTGTGATTCCTACGCAGAAGGAATTGAACTTCGGATTTCTCTGCTTTTGAAACCGTTGTCTTTCTTTTAATTTTTCTTGGGAAAACTCATTCTATTTATCCCCTCATGTAGTCAAGTTACACAGATCTAGAACTAAAGCTCATGCAACTGGTCCGACAGAGCCAATCGACGTACTGTCAGAACTTGCTTACGTCAAGAAATGGGTGATTCCCGACTTTCCACCATGTAGAATCCCACAGCATACCGCACCTCCGCTACTAATACCTTCTTAAGATGAATAAGCTAGCCGCATTTCGTGCCCGGAGGCTGACGCTAGCTCGATGGCAAAAAGGGAGGTGGCCATGTTCTCATTGGTTGAAAAATTACGACAAGCGAGGTGGCGGTCAGAAAGCGGCAACAAAGGGAAACTAGAACGCCAGAATAAGATGCAGAGATGAATAATTGAGAGCAAGGAACCAAAATGACCCAAAGCGTGACGAAAGAGATGATGAAGCAGAAGCACGAATGTTCAAAAGATTTCTGGTTCCGAACGAGATTTTGAGCCACCGTGATTGGCGCCGCTTTTGCGCAAACGGAAGCCGTATTCGCTTCATGTGAGTTTACTCACCCTGAAGTGCTTACAATTCCAACCTTTAAAGTTCAGAATGTCTTAGTTATTGCCAGCTTGTTTTGAGCTTTATGATCAAACACATAGAGTCCCGTCACCCTCGGGCACGTGTCATCTGATTGAGTAGTAAAGTAGAACTATGGCGAGCATTCTGCCCCTTTTTGCTTCGCTTAAGTACCAAGTGCGGCTTGCATTGTCTTGAGACGCGTAGCTTTCTCGGCATTACCTTTAAAAAGAAAGCGGCACTAGACATGAGCGACTGGTTCAAAATGTTTTGGTTCATAAGATAATCAGAAATTCCAAAGAGTTCAAAATCGTAGAGAGAATCAGAAGATCCAGAAAAGTGAGATGTCGAGAGAAAAATTAAGGTCCGGGATTGTGAATATTCTTGGCGGCTAAAATATTTTGAGACAGAAATCCCCGATTACATTACAGTACATGAAGAATCAAGATCATCGTGACTGAACGGACCTTTACTCTTCTTCTTGTAGTCTTCATCCAGGTCTTCCCAATAGATGAAGTTCATGAATCCAGATCTCGGATTCTGAAACTGTTGAGCCATTACCTCCAAGCACTCCGCATCCTCTTCGGTTAGCGCAAGCATAGTAAGTGAGACTCTCTTCTCCCGCTTCAGCGTCGGATCTTGCTCATAGATTTCGCAGGCGTTCGAGCTCATCCTCAATCTGCATAAAGAGCTTCATGATCCGACAAGTAACTCAAATGTAGTTCAGACTCGAAAGAGGCCGGTTCTCTCCAGCGACGTCGCTCGATATGTCGAGTTTGAAAAGATCCAGCAATTGACGACCTCCAAAGATTCCTTTATCGTTTCGTTTGCTAGGTTTTTGACGTTCCGAGAAAGTTGAATAACCCTCCGGGAATGAGGCCAGTGCTGCTTCGGAGATCTTTTTCTTGTCGTCCTGGCGATGTACCATTGATGACATATGAATCATCGTCTGATCGTCTATTCCTATAGCTCTTGCACGATTGATAAACACTGTATCCTGCAATTTCGGCTTGCCTGTCATTGGATCGATCTCATGTTTCGTCTGCAAGATGCGCATAATACCTAGAGCTGAAGCAACAGGAACGTCTTCGTCAGGAATCCGCTCTGGGACCCACTCTGCCTCGTGGTAGATCCTGAGAAGTGATTTGTTCTTGAAGAAACGATTGGCGTTCATGTCTAATAGCCCATGAATGTCTACTGCAGTACGAGTAGCGGCCCTGCTGATGGCGCGCCTCTGGAAAGTCGCGCGACGAGAAGTGCTGTCACTGACCACTGTAAGAAACGCTCTCTGGAAGTCCGAGGTTGGGACTTTACCCTCCGCAAAAAAAGCTTTTGGAAAAAGTTGTTGCAGCGAGCCATATAGCCCGACATCTTGACGGATATATCCCTTCTGCACGAGCATGTTGTGCAGATGTATGGCACACATCGGCTCTGGAATTCTGTCCCATACCAAGAAGCTCAACCCGTAGACGAGCTCCAACGCTTCCACTAAGCCAACACCGCATAAGAATGGAGAATACTCCCAGAGGCCGTTTGAGTTGGTGTTAGTGAAGCGAGATGGGGGAATATTCGTCAAACCATACATGTACTTTGATTCCCCAAGCCAGTTGACAAGATCATCACGAAATTCTTGGAGTAGCTCTGATTGTTGAACATGGCGATTGGGATCTCCGTGAGCCTCAGAATCTCTTTCGAAGACTTAGGTCAGTACATCCACCGCTTGGCAATAACCATGACCAGATCTCTCGATCCCACGATCCAAAAAGAGGTCCACATCTCGTCTTGGGTGGAATCCTGGGGCAGGTGGCCGGAGGACATGCCCGTCGATAGTGCTGAGTGACCAGCCTCGGGAGGCTGTCAGAGAGTCGACGATGCATTGCATCTGGAATACATGATGTGGTAGGATCTTTTGTCGAACGTCCGTAGCGGGTTTCTGCATAGCAAGAGCAGGGATATCACCAGCGAACTCATTCAATCCGAAAAGTCTCTGATGCTCATTCCAAGGTCCCATGATTGACCAGTCAACTGTCTCAAGTACAATCTTCTGGCCTTTCATCGTGATGCGCTGAACAACAATAAAGGAGAAGATAATGATCAAATCATACAGCCAGTTGATTGTGTACGCTCGACGCCATTTGATGCGTTGTTCCATGGTTGCCCGTTGAAGGTTGAAATTGGGATCCTAGTCTTTGATTTCCGATAGCATACGCTTGGTGGGCTTTCCAGTGCGATTCTGCTGGAAATCTTTGATGAAGTCAAGAAGGTCTCGGTAAGCGTGTATCAAAAATTGCTTCTTTACGTCCGCATTCACTTCCATGACCTTGTCAGTGACGTCACTGCCGTGCTCCATGCGGTGGAGGCCCACATGAAAGATCCCCTGGACTTTCTCTTGATCTCCAGGGGTGATGGTATTCATGACGGTTTCATATGAATCATGGCCAGGAAATTCGACAAATATTTCCGATTGTGCTCGCTTTATCATGGCAATAGCCATCATAGACACTGCTCCGGCAGTAGCGCTGTTAAGATCGTCAAATGACACCTCCCGCCAAAGGCCTTGTACGTAATGTCGAAGCTCCATCCATTCCATGGTCAGGGAGTAAACGGCCATGAGATAGTCTATACCAAGCCTACTGTTGTCTTCGATGATAAGATAGCTCTCCAAGGGGACGTCTTCAAGACTGGGCTCCTTGGGAGTTTGCTTCGGCTTGCCTCTCCCTTTCTTGCCTTTCTTGCCCTTTTCCCCCTTTTGTCCTTTGTTCGCAGGCCTCTTCGGCTGAGTCGTTGATGAAGCGTCTCCAGGTCCGTCAGAGTCTTCCTCGCTACCATCGTCTATTTTGCCCTTATCGTCTCCAAGAGATAGTGTCGAGAATTTGTTCGTGAATATGACTTCATCTAAGTCCTCTTCATCCGATGCCCGGGACTCGGCCTCTGATTCGATGCCCATGAGTCACCAACAAGAATCCGAAATGCTTCGGTAAATGCATCGATGAAGTATTTATGAGAGGCGTTGCCCCGTTCAATCTCAGGGTCTGGATTTTGTCTGCAATTTGCAAAAAAAGCGAATGAGCGGCGGATCTCGCAGATATCACTGGCTGAAAAAGGCGGTATATTGTCAGCGGGATTGGACTGATATGTTCTGCGATGAGAGTCGAAAGGGGCACGAGTGCTGAGACCGTGATTTCACTCTTTGTATTACGGCAGGTGCGAAGTCCGAATTTACTAGTATATGGGAGGACTTGATGACACTGTTAGAGGCGTGGATCATCCAGTAGGTGAGATATCTGGTGTCTCGTTTATATGCGAGGTAGGAGTTCTGGTCCGCCATTGCGAGCTGCCATAGTACTTTTGAATCCTAAAATATTTTGGAGGTCAGAGAGTGTCGAGGAGCTAACTTTGCGACGTGACTGGAGCAACACGAGGAAGAACTTACGAACTCAATCGCTCTTGCTATCCGTCCCCAGTTGTGGTAAACCCCGCTCCTTCCTCGAAGAAGGCTTGCTTTTTGAGTCTGCAGATGGCAATTCTGCTCACCAAGTTCTGGCAGAGGTGTGAAGGGACCAGCTGACGAAGTGTTGGTACTTCCACGATGTAGGGATGTCCTGCGATGTTGTTTGGACGTTGTGAGCGCAAACGGAACTGTTGGTCGTTCATGGAGAGGATGGCGAGGTTGGTCGCTAGTGGCGGGGCTTGCATAGAACCCAGCTACAAGCGAGGCAGCCCCTGAACCGCGGATCGCCAGGGCTCGGCAACTGCGGAAGTAGGCGGAACTTCCCCGGAGAAGGGGCATGCAATCGTCCCATTCTGCTTTGCTGAGATCTTTTGAGACTGAGGTATTCAACGACCCAAGACATCTTTGAAATAGGAGAAGAAGCTACTGTGCTCCAGACGCCAGGAAATTCGAGTGCCATTTCAGAGATTCTTCTGCTCCACCTCAGTACGCGGGTCAAGCTCATAGGCGTCTCATCCTCCAAGCAAGACAACAAGAGTAGGAGAGCTTAAGAAAAGTATTCAGAGAATAATTAAGTATTATCGTGTCATCTCAGAAGTACTAGCTCAGCAAGACCCGTACAGTAAGCCAACCTGGGTCCTAAAAATGACACTAGGCTGCTTAATAACCTATCTGCAGCGTTAATAAGCTTCATGTATCCGAGCTTAGTGCAAAGTGCGAGATGATCACAACGTTCACATGAGGATTTTATCTCAACGGCTCTCTCCATTTTGCATGCATCGAAGTAGAATTGAGCTCACTGGTAATACTTCCTCAACTCAATACATCCTAGCGCTTTCCCATATACAACAATCTGTTCTCCACGCCTCACAATGGCAACCTCAACACCCCATGATCCGAACATGGAGAAAGGACCCCAAGAAAACACAAACAATAACCTTTCCCTCCACAAATACCGTACCAACTCCCAACCGTTCGTCGGACGACTCGGAGGCAACCAAGGCTTCGTGCTCGATCGCTTCGATGGCCAGAATGCCGGCCTGCTACAGACATTGCCAGATGCAGCGCCATATATGACAATAAGAGAGCAATTAAATCTTGATGGATTCACATGTCTGGGATTATGGAAGTCTGCACTTGCAGAGGGGATGGGTATGCATACGCAACCCAACTTGTCGTTTGAAAGTTGAAGCTGCTGACGGCAAGATAGGCACGCTCATGCTCGTCTATATTACTATTTGGATCAACATGTCCCCGGGAACTATTCCCGTCGCTCCGGACGCTCAATTCGGAGTCTTCGATAACGCCGCATTCATTGGGCCCATTATTGGCGGCATCACCAACTGGTTCATTCTCACGCTCTTCATCTTTGGCTTCGGCGCCGTCTCGGGAGCGCATCTCAATCCCACCATAACCATAGCCACGTTCTTCGCGCGTTTGTGTTCTCTCCCTCGAATGGTCTTGTATGTCGCTTTTCAAAGCGGTGGCGGATCTCTCGCAGGCCTTCTAATCCGAGCCTCATACGGGACTCGAGATTTCAAAGTCGGCGGGTGCTGGCTGTACTCCGATATCGTGCCTGTGTCTAACGCTTTCGTTGTGGAGTTGGTGTTCAGTCTCGCATTACTGTTCATGGCATTTGGTGTGGGCTTGGATCCGAGGCAGAAGCAGACCATTGGACCGTCACTGGGTCCGTTCTTGGTTGGCATGACGCTCGGTTTGTTGAGCTTTGGGAGCGGGTTCTCGAGGTATGGGTATGGAGGTGCGAGTATGAATCCGGCGAGGTGTTTGGGCACGTTCGTGGGAAGCAGGTTTCCGGGGTGGCATTGGATTCATTGGTGAGTGGTGTTGAATTTGTTGTCTTTCCTCATTGTTATTTCCCGTTGCGACTGCGCTGATAGATTGTTGACTGTAGGATTGCTGATATTACTGCCTGCATCGTCCACGGAATATTCTTCTTCATTGTCCCGCCATGGCAGCACAACCCTGTACCCTGATGCAGGAAAGAGACATGCACAATTGATATCTTAAGTAATTGCAAATCCAGCGATATATACCCAAATCTTGTCTCTAATCAAAGCTCTGTAAAAGTCTTGAGTCTTGAAGCGGACGTAGCTCTCTAACGCACATGTTATTGACTATGGTGGAGGACTCGCTGTTAAGCGAAAGGTTACGGGGGAGGCGATCCCTACCAGACCGGGTCATGGGGTAAGCACTGCACACCCCGGCGTTGCTGATCTCCATACTACTCTATCCCACTTTTGGTCAGCTTTTCGTAGCAGTTTCTCAAGAACTCGAGTGTTTTAAAGTTCTTACTCATCTTCACTCCTTGCCTTTACCCATTGCTTGCGTTCGTTCCGAAAGGCTGACGCTGCTTGTTTGTGTGTTATTGATGCGATTCGACTTTTGTTGTAACCTTTACAGTGAAAATAAGAAAGTTGAACCATCAGCGCCATGGCATCAAAGGAGGAGACCTCAGGTGATAGTCCTGTGCCAGCTCCGGCGATCGAGGAAAATGTCGAGGCAGCATATACTGCAGACATCAAAGAAACCATACACAACTCCGATCATGATGATGCAGCCGATTTGTTTGCTAGCACGGAGGAAATTTTTGAGTTCACTGACAGAGAAGCAACTGTTGTGCGCTGGAAGTTGGATTTGATCCTCTTGTCGATGGTACTTATCAACCCCAGTAACCGCAGTGGCAAGCGACTGATGGCCAACAGATGACTTTGTCATATATCTTCTCTTTCATCGACAAAGTTGCTCTTTCCGAAGCCTCCATCTTTGGTATTCGAACAGATGATGCAAGCTCTCTCCTGTCCTTCTCCTGTCCTTGTGACTGACATATTACCCAGCACCTCGGCGGTCAAGACTACAGCTGGGTCAACTCAATCTTCTACTTCGGCTACCTCTTCGCGCAATACCCAAGCTCGATCTTAATGCAGAAGCTGCCTCTAGGAAAGTACTTCGGCGGCATGGTGCTTCTCTGGGGCATGGTCACTACGTGCATGGCTGCAACGAACTCCTTTGCCACTCTTGCAACTTGTAGATTCTTCCTTGGCGCGTTTGAGACCTGTCTTTCTCCAATCCTTACAGTCCTGGTTGGCCAGTATTGGACGCGGAAGGAGCAACCATTGAGAGCGTCGATTTGGTGGGCAGGTGGTGGTATTGGCTCGTTCATTGCTGATGGGATCACGTACGGTGTGTCTGGGAGTTCGTTCTCAGGTAGCAAGTATGCTACATGGCAAGTATGCAAAAAATGCATTTACTCAGTGCGCTGAGCTGATGACTGTCACAGATCATTTTTCTCATCTTTGGCCCTCTGACCATTGGATGGGGAGTCTTCTTATACCTCTTTCTGCCAACGTCTCCAATGACCGCTTGGTTTCTGACGGAAAGGGAAAGGAAGATTGCAGTCATGAGAGTAAGCGGCAGTTCTGGGTACTTAATAAGGCACGCTGACATTATCAAGGTGATTAAAAATCACACCGGCATCGAGAATCGAAGATACAAATTATATCAAGTCAAGGAAGCTTTGACCGACCCACAAGCATGGATGTTGTGTTCTATCGCATTCCTTCAATGCATTCCAGGTGGAGGACTCACTTCTGTATGCCAGATCACCCTAATTCCCTTTTTCTTGCTGATCTGTTCAGTTCGACAAAATTGTGTTGACCGGACTTGGGTATTCTGACCGCCAAGCAACTCTGATGTCCTTCCCTGAAGACACGATCCAGCTATGCTCTGTCGTCGTGGCTGGGATCTTCGCACAATTAGTGCCGAACTCGAGATGCGGGTTGATGATTGTGGCGAACACGATTGTTTTGATTGGAGCGGTGCTTGTCGACAGTAAGTACCTATGCCGTAGCCTATGACGGGATTGTGCTGACATGAGAAGCACTGCCAAATTCTGATGCTCTCAGCCGCCTTGGATCTTTTTACAGTATGCTTCCACATTTCTGCTCGAGCAAAGTGCTAACAAGCGGTAGTTCTCTTCGTTAATACTATTCCGTACATAATGTGCATGAGCCTCGTCTCGTCTAACATTGGCGGCTTCACGAAAAAGGCAACATGTGGAGTAAGTTATCATCCACGTATTGTGTTCAACTACTCGAGACTAACAATTTTTAGGTAATGCTCTTTATGTCCTACAGCGTCGGTCAGATCATCGCGCCCCACTTCTTCCTCGCAAGCGAGTCGCCAAGTTACCCGACTGGGTTCAGAGCTTTCTATGTCTGCGTGGCGCTTATGATTGCGATTGAATTTGGAATGATGTGAGTCTCGTTTGGTAATTCTTGGTTTTGGATCTGTTTATTGACGAGTGGCAGTGCATATTACTACCTCCAGAACAGGAAGAGAGATCGAAACGCGGCAGACGCTTCTGGCGCACCCGAAGCGGTCGTGTATGACTTCTTGGATCTGACGGACAAGGAGCATGCGGGGTTTAGATATGTGTACTGAGGCTGGTGAAGCTGGATCAAGCCTGTTGATTGCCTTATACTCGATCTCCGCCAGATGTATAGATCGACTTTCTGAGTATCCCAACTTCATGAGTAACTTAAGTTCGTGAGTATCTTAGGTTCATAAGTATCATAAGTTCCTGAAAGTCTTGCAGTCATAAGCGCCTCAAGATCACGAGTATCTTAGGTTCAAGAGTATCTCAAGCCTATGAGTGTCTTACATTCATGAGCATCTTAAGTCTATAAGTGTCTCACGTTCGTAAGAATCTTAAAGTCATACCCCTTCAGGGCCACACGGTTATGTTTTGGGGACACGTGGCAAACATGCGGTGTACGTGAACCTTGTATTCACTATCAAATGTGTCACCTGCGTCAAAAGTGACGTAGTATCAAAGGTGAGGTGGTTTCTAAATGTTACACAGGGTGAAATCCCAATCTGGAGCCCTCATAGTCCTCCGAGTTCTGCTCAGAATATCCCAACCTCGCATACCAATCTTCATCAGCTTCGATCTAAAACTCATCATCCATGTCCATTTCATCTCCCCACTTCTCATCTTCGTACTCAGAATCGCTATCCATGCTCTCATCCTCACTCTCGTCATCCTCAGAGTTGCCATCCATACTCTCATCTTCAGTCTCGTGGTGCTCAGCATCATCATCGGTGGTCTCCTCGTCCTCACTCTCGTCCAGATCAGGCAAAGGGTCCTTGTCATCGATAATCTCCTCCGCTCCCGGACCATCTGCGCCGAATCGGGTGACCATCTGATCCTTTGTCAGAAAGGTGACATCGGGAACCTCAACAGCTGGGCCAGGAACCGTGAAAAAGTTCTGCTCCATCTGCAAGAAGTTCGGGTAATTGATTTCTCGCTCTGCCATCAACCCCTTGAAACCGTGATATCCTGAACGCTCTCCGGTGGCATGGAAATGTTGGATCTCTCTATGAGCTAGAAGCTCGTTTGCGTGACGGTCAGGGTCATTGGATTGATGAACGGTGATACGCTTGAGACTCTTGAACTCCTCAATATCCTCGAGATCATATGGAAGGTTGCCAGCATTGCCGAAAGCAATGAAGCGAAGGTTGGCGAACAACTTCTCCTTCTCGACGGTGGTGATCGTGGGGCAATGGAGGGACTCGAAAAGAGCGGAGAGGGAACGTGGAACTTCAGAGACAAAGTAGAGAGTGTCCTTCTCAAAATTAAAGTAGATCGGTCTACCGAAACCATGAGGGAGGATCTTCTGATAGAGATCCAGACCCAGAGCAAGATTATGAAGCTCCTTGTTGATGGAAAGAACAGCGGGGGTAATCGAGATCGATCTCAGCTTTGCGACTCTGTATGGGTGTTGTTGCAAGCGACTGATTCCTTCAAAGATGATCTTCACGACTCGATCATCCTCTACTGTCAGATTTAAGATCTTCTCCTTAAGCCTGAAGATCGATTAGTACATTGCATCTGAAGAGAGATCTCTGACGTACTCAGTTGGGAGCTCAAGGAACGGAGAGGTGCGTTGCAATGCCATCTTTAGATCGAAGAAATTGTGGTGTTGTTGGGCGAAAAGATTGGGATGTTCGGTGAGATGGAAATGTTTAGTGGACAAGGTGGTTCACATTCACTCCTCCCCCCTTTCTCGATTAAGCGGGTCACATGAACTAATTAGTCTCCTCCCATCTTTCCCATCCCAAGAGCTACTAAGCGAAAGGTAATGCTGCTAATATTGTCCCCAATCTATATTTTGAACGTGATATAGATATTGAAATCTTCGATCTTGATGTTATCTGTCCTTGCTCATCAGCATTAAAGGATCACTTCTTCCCGCATATGCTAGTGGAGAAAAGGGTCGCTACCCCTGAAGGCTCTGCTATGGAAGATGCATCCCACTGTTCTGTCAAAGGTCTGACTCTCAACTTGACATTGGTGTTCCCTCTCTTGGTGCTAAGCCCTCTCGACTCTCTCCTTGCTCCTCGGAGCAAACCGCCACTGTAATCAGACGTGGCCCAGTTCCACTTCTATCTTAATCTCCAAGACCGCTCGCAGAGTTTTAGCCAAGTAGATCCAGCCTAGCTATCTAGATTACTGTATTGCATCGCATCCGTACTTCCAGCTTCCTTTTTCCAATCACTAGTACCATCTTGCATGATGCAAATTGCATCGATCCATAGATATTGAATGCCTAATGTTTGAGTAATGGAATCCATACAGTACTTACCCACAGAGCTTATGCATTTCAATCCCCGCCCCAAAATGACATGACCCTCGTAGCCTTCGTCTCACAACCCACCACCTCTTTGAACTTCGCTTGACCTTTTCGATGACTTATCTCATTACCTTTGCCGCAGCATCGAGAGAAACTCACGCCATCTGTAGATGAGAATTCGAATGATAGGCGTACGGATCGAAGGCCCTCTTTTCAATCGATTCTTCGTCCCCATCTCACACGTTTGAAGGATATTTTGAAGTCTTTTCATTCGTCTCCTCGTCCCGATCTCGTCCAGGTAGCAACACCATTGGGTGTGATTCTTGGAGCACAGAGCTGTGGGAATAAATAGAGCTTGCAAATTCCATGTAATAAGAAGGGTTTAAAAGACATATTTATCAGGAGGCAAAGAGGCTAGAATGGTAAGTACAACTGAGTAAAGTGAAATTCCGAGAGGTTAAAATATGTCGGGATGTAAGGATATTTTGAAATATTCAAATCGAGCGCCATCTCATTGGTCTAGATCAAGCTGAGTTGGATGGGAATATGATCAAATTCAAAATTATCATATCCTGCTTAAGTCGAATGAAAGTCTGGCAAAGCCCAATACTTATTCTCCGGTTATTGTTATTAATATCTCATGTCCAAGTTGCTTTTCGTGCGTCATCTTTGGCACCCACTTCCCCCTTATTTAATGTCCTATTTCTTAGATCGATAAGGTGAATGGCCTTGGATAGTCTAGTAATGAGTTTGGGTTGCAGCCCCTTTCGGAATAAGCGAGTTGCGGAGTCTGCCGCCTGTCCGAGCGTTCCATAGATCAAGCAACAGCATATTATTTGACCCTAACTTATATTCAGTAATGAAGAAACCGCAATGACATTCAATTATCGGTTGAGTAGATGGGAAAGATCGGCAGTATAGTTAATAGACTTTGGTGGAGAAGGGCTTAATTGCCCCTTTTAAAATAAGCGAGTCACGTGATAATTCCTGCCCAATCCCGAGCTCCCTCCAAACGTACCTAGGTAAGGAAATGTTACTAAAATGCGTCCCAAAACCTCAATTCAAGCTTCTGCGTCCGCATTCGTGAAAGACGCCGCTAACTAAATGAATAACACAATCGACATAAACATCACGAGCGAACCAATCGCGTGGTCCAAAATTGAGCCAAACGGATCTCTGAATAGTACACGGACTTCAGAGGATACTACAATCAACACATCACGGCCGAGGAAGGTATAGGAGGTAAACGTGATGCACAGCATGCGCACACGAGGGGTCACCCGAAGAAGAAGCATCCCGCTGGATGCGGCCGCAAAGGATCGTAAGCAAGAGTTTAGACATACCGAGAATCGGAGGTTAAGCAAGCTGCTTCTGACCAAGCCATCATCAACCAGCCAAGAGACCAATTCTCACACTACCATGAAATCAAGGGGGGACCAGCTACTTTCAACCAGGGTACCGCTGGGTACGCCGCCGATAGCGCTGGGATTCCCACGGAAGAGACCATCGAGGAGGTTCTGAATGCGAGGAGGATTGGTCGATACTCCAGTCGGCAGAGAAGTGTTACATGACGGTAAGTACGAGTCACACTCGTGATGTGGACTGAGGATGCTAAAAACTTAGGGATGCGGGACTCAAGGAGATTAATGCTTCGAGGGTCATTAAGAAATGATTGCCTTAGACCGTTCAGCCGCAGCTCGATATATTTGCAGCTCGTTAGTGTATCATCTGCGACTCATTTCATGTGATTGCAAATTCGAATCACAGCTCTTCAGTCACGCTTGGATGACTTACAGTTGCAAACACATCGATGCCAAAAGTAATCAGAAGATTTCATTTTATTTTCTTCAAAGCTTTCAACTCTGCAAGCTTATCGACCGATTCCTAGACTTCAATATTTCTGACCGATATTTCATATCTTACCTCTTCCAGAAGTTCCATTGCAAAAGGGCCAGGATTTTATGACCGCCACTGGAGAAGATAGAAAACAGCTTGGCAAAGAGAGATATTTCGGCCAGACGCTATCAGTTGATCCTTGATATGGAAAAAAGATCGCACTACAAGTTCCTGATGAGACTCGTCATGCTGTTGAAGAGCTTCCAAATCTATTTGCGAGAGACCTAAAGAGCCAGCACCAAGGTGGTCACGTCAGACAGTCACGAGATTTTCAGGATATGCGTATGTACAGAAGGGCTTTCCCTCGTCAAGTTTCAAAGTGGTGGGACGATCCAATCATCGCTTGCAAGACAGAGCAAGAGTTCCAACCTGGCTTCGAGTGGAGTAGGTAAGTCGTACGAAACTTTGCCAAATCCTCTCACAGTGCCCGGGATACATGCTGACTGATCGACAGACTTATTCAGGGACATTTCAAAGGTTGAGGACCACGGAAGGTTTCATTGTTCAGGGGTTTTAGAAAATTAGATTCATCAAAACCGAAATACATGCGCTCGCAGAGCTTAAAACTTGAGACCCCCAATGAGTACTCTGGTTCATCTTTTACGATACTTATAGTTTAAGGAAAGTTTTCCATGAACCAGAACACTCCTCGAAAATCAAAGCGCCCGGTTCGATCTTTAGGAGCAAGAGCATGAGCAGCATAATCTTTCTCCATTCACAGTTGAAGATCAAGGGGGTAATCACAGGAAGTGTTGCTAAATCATCAACCATGTTCTCCAAATAGCTACATTTTGCATATCTTTTGAGTAAGAAGGCCCTTCTTTGCCAAGTAAGCCTCCGTTCTCTTCGAAAATTCTTCCCGCTTTGAAAAGTGACGCTCTTGGAAGCAAAACTCTCCACGAAACTCCTTTCAAGGGTCAAAATTGTAGCTCTTTCATCCTTATCATGCTTATCTGTGGCCTCACAGCCCCAGTCCCTTCATTTTCATTTATTCTCTACGCTTCCAGTCGAACTTCAACTCAAAGTCTGGGAAACCGCCATCATCCCTCAACTCAGCCAGTTCAACCTCGTACACTACTTAGTCACGAACTCGCTGACGGGACCAAGAGAATTATGAAGGCTTGAAAAAAAAAGCGGTGCCGAATCCAGCCGTGCTCTCCGCATGCAGAAATTCTCGGTCGATCGCTAAGAAAGTATATGGGGATGGTTATTCCGTCAGCTATCGGGACGACCATTATCCCAGCTCCAGACCACTTCATTACTAAACGCTTTCTTCAATCCATCTTGCGATACATTCTACTTCGATGGAGTGGCTGAGCTCGTAGAGCTCACTCGACACTACGATACCACACCCGGAAGAATCCCTATACTAGGAATCGGCCACATTCTGCCATCTGCTTTGCCGCTTCCTCGTCATTCTGCCACCATTTGCACCCCATCAAAACCTTGGATGCTGATTCAATCTGAGCATATTCTACATATCCTAATGCGCCTCCCACAGCTTATGTGGCGCATTCGAAGTCGAAAGGGGGAAATGGAGAGCTAATTAAGACCTTTCTAATGATCAAATTTTGAGCTTTTTTTGTTGGCTGGGAGCGGAAATAATATCGCTTTGAAGTGCGACCAAATTAATTATTGAGCATAGGTGCGACGTGCAACAAATCTTTGCAAGATTGAGGCGGTGGGCAAAACGAGGAGTGCTGATTGGTGGGAAATGGAGGGGTGAGAGAGAGCGATGGTTGAATTGCTGAAGAGGGGCTAGTCGCAGTGTATGCTTCTGAGCATGGCAAGACACTTAGACATGGAAGTAAAGGATGGACTGATTCATTGGTGATTCACAGCTCCAGGGTCGCTTGACTCTCAAGAACAGTCAAGCATAAATTGAAAATCTTCTGCCTCTTTCTTCCCGCCTTCTTGAACACCAAGACTTCACGACTCATCCGGTAGGTAGAGAGTCAATCCCCAGGACATCTCGTCGAGATCCTTGATAGTATAAATCATAGAGGTCAAGTCGCCACCCAGAAACATCATAATGCCTGAGACATTCTCTCTATTCGGCAATCTCCCCGCAGAGCTACAGCTCTATATCTGGAAATTCTCAATCGTCCCCCAGATCATTGAGTTCCGATCTGTGCTATATACTCGCTGGGAACATGAATGACGCATTGAGAGGCTGACTGACAATTCTGGGACACTTGGAGCATGCCCAATGTCTCAGGAGGTTGTCTTGAAGGCCTATGGTGCTGGATATCGATTGACTCGTGCTGTTCGATTTGGACCACCTCACCCCTATTTCTGTCAGGTTCCAGAACTGTATCTTGATTCCATCATGGTCTTCAACCCTAAGCGCGACATCTTCCTCTTCCATGACTTGGAAGCGCTGGCTCTTTTTGCGTCTCGCATTGATATCTTGTAGATGGAAGGTGAGGCAGCGTTAGAAGAGTAAGGGAAGTCCACGAAAATGCTGCTCTTCCACTCGATACGTTCCATCGCTGTGAAGGGAGTGTCCTATGATTTCAGCCTGGTTGACCATCATGTACTATCAGAACGTCAGAAGCCGGATCTCCAAGGTAGCTCAGTTCTAGCAGGTCGCCTGCACAATGATCTGCCAAGACCTACGCAATGTGGATCGCCTACCTTGACCAAGGAATTGGTCCTAGTTGATTCTGTCAGTGGGCAGCATGACATGAATCAGTGGTACTCTACACAGGTCGATATTCTGCGTCGGTAATGGGAAATGGCTATAGATTGTCCGTTATGCTGTCCTCGGTGCTTGAGCCCTAGGGTCACCAGTATGGCAGAGGGGCAATTTCGAGGACGCTTTGCCTGAAAGGTAACCACGGGATGCCGATTCCGTATGGTATGTACAGTCGAACGGGGCGATGGCTTGTTCTTATACTGGAAGCACTGGGTCGTTCTGAGCCATGAGTTGGTGGATTTGAGAAAAATTTGGCAAGACCAATGAAATTATAGCGTTGATTTGAAAACTATACAGCCTGTGTCAAGGTCTCCTTGTGTATTGGAGATATCATGCTGTGAAGAGTAGTACTGCAGACTTCTGACCTCAGTTCTTCTTGCCCAGATGAGAAGGAACTATCCTTCCCTCCATCCAGGAGGAATGTGACAACCACAGACGACAAGGAAGATGTAGGAAAAAGGGAAAAGGAAATGATTTTCCTCATTGGAGCTTGAAACTCCGTCAATCGATCAGCATCGAATTCAGGAGCCAAAGTGTCAAAGCTCTGCCTTCTTTGACTTTTCAGAACTTGTCATTATCCCTCAAAAATCCGTTACCCTGCCATTATAACTCCAATCTCCCCTGTCTCCAGTACTTCCCCACCTCAGCGGCTCGTTCTTCGGCCCACCAATCTCTCCCGTCTTTGGATTCCTATCGCCTTCAAATTCCGGCTTCGCACCTCTCCTTATATCCGGGTGCAGCTCCTCTCCATCTCCAGTCGCTGCTACCCTAACATCGATGGCTGCTACCTCGATATCATCCTTTCGCACTTCTGATGCAGGAGATTGGTTGATTTGTGGTCTTGGTCGAGTTGTTGACGAGGCTTCGGTTGTGGGATTTGGTGTGAGTTGAGGCTTTGGTGTGCTGAAAGCACCTGTTGAGGCTCTCTGCAGACGCTCGAATTCTTCTTGCTCTTTTGGAGGTAGACGTGGCGGCGCTGGGCCTGTTGCGAAGGCGGTCCGCCAGGTAGTCTGAGTGAAGAATCGTCGAGATGGGAGGAGAAATATTGGTGGTAAAAGGCGGGACATGGTTGCTCGTTAATTTACAGGTATTCTTCGAGATAATTGATTCGTATTCGATTTCAGGAGTTGCTCATTTCTTGCTTGAATGCCTGAGATGATGTTGTGGCAATATGGCCGACGTTGAAATCGATGTTCTGCATTAGATAAGCTTCCGGGCGGCGCTTGCCCGATTCGTATGGAGGGGCGGGTAAACACTGAAATTCATTGAGTCACTGAAAGAAATGATCATAAAGCTTGCTTCTTCCTTCTCAACTTCAATTGACAGAGCAAGGAATTCAAAAACCAATTGCAATTATGGAGGGACTCAAGAGAGCATTTGCACAATGCAAGAAGGAGAGCAGAGTATGCCTTGCCCCTCAATTGCTCAAGACACCGCCACTTACTAACTTCTTTGTCTATAGCCTGCTCTTGTGACCTATTTCACTGCTGGATATCCTACTCCAGAAGAGACCGTCGATATCTTGATGGGCATGGAAGCTGGCGGAGCAGGTATTTAGGCCAATTGGCATCTTCGAGCACTTTCTAACCTTTTATACAGATATTATTGAACTCGGCCTGCCCTTTACAGACCCAATTGCAGATGGACCAACTATACAAAAGTCAAATACTGTTTGTTCTACCTTCTGCCACAAGTGGTCAATATGCCAATTAATGGCCAAATAGCAAGCCCTCAAAAATGGAGTCACAGTCACGTCCGTACTGCAGATGGTCAGGCAAGCACGAAAGAAGGGATTGAAAGTTCCAGTACTATTTATGGGATACTACAACCCGATTTTGAGCTACGGAGAGGAGAAGCTTTTGAAGGACTGCAAAGAGGCAGGTGTCAATGGCTTTATTGTCGTTGATCTGCCACCTGAAGAGGCCGTGAGCTTCAGGAATTTCTGTACAAAGGGAGGGTGAGTCATGCCAAAATATTCCTACTCTATGTTACACAGCACTGACCTCTGGCAGACTATCTTACGTTCCTCTCATTGCACCTGCCACCTCCGAAACTCGAATGAAGCTCCTTTGCAAGCTCGCCGACTCTTTCATCTACGTCGTCTCGCGGATGGGTGTTACTGGTGCCACAGGATCACTGAATACCGGACTGCCAGACCTTTTAAAGCGAGTCAAGGAATACTCTGGCAATGTTCCCGCTGCTGTTGGCTTTGGTGTTAGCACGAGAGATCATTTCCTGAGTGTTGCCAAGATTGCGGATGGTGTTGTTATTGGTAGCCAGATCATCACGACACTGTCAAATGCACCTGCAGGCAAAGGAGCCAAGGCCGTCGAAGAGTATTGCGCAGAAATCTGTGGTCGACGGAACGTTCCTAATGGCGACTTGACGAGAGAGGTTGGCATCGTCGAGACTATGCACGAAGCACATGAGCCTGATGGAAAGAATGTGCATGTGGATAGCATTGCTCGTGACAACAGAACAGAAGCCGGACTGGCTGACCAAATCGAGGCACTCAACGCAGATGGTCCAGTGGATCCAGCTTCTGTACCTGCTCGTTTCGGCGAATTTGGTGGACAATACGTCCCTGAGTCACTGATGGACTGCTTATCCGAACTTGAGGAGGGCTTCGACAAGATCAAGGACGACCCTGCGTTCTGGGAGGAGTATAGAACATATTACCCCTGGATGGGACGCCCTGGTCAACTGCATATCGCTGAACGATTAACAGAGCATGCCGGCGGAGCAAACATCTGGTTGAAGAGAGAAGATCTGAACCACACTGGAAGTCATAAGATTAACAATGCCTTGGGCCAGATTCTTCTTGCGAGGAGACTAGGCAAGACCGAAATTATTGCGGAAACTGGAGCCGGACAACACGGTGTAGCAACCGCAACAGTCTGCGCTAAGTTCGGCATGAAGTGCACCATTTACATGGGAGCTGTAGGTCACTACATCTATGATTGACATGGACAGTGCTGACAAGTCTACAGGAGGATGTCCGGAGACAAGCCCTCAACGTCTTCCGAATCAAGCTTCTAGGTGCTCAAGTCATTGCTGTCGAGGCTGGATCACGTACTCTTCGTGATGCCGTCAATGAAGCTTTGCGTGCCTGGGTCGTCAAGCTTGACACTACCCACTACATCATTGGCTCAGCCATTGGTCCTCACCCTTTCCCTACTATCGTCCGCACTTTCCAATCCGTCATCGGCAATGAGACGAGGGCGCAGATGCTCGAGAAGCGAGGCAAGCTGCCAGATGCCGTCGTTGCCTGCGTTGGTGGTGGAAGCAACGCCGTCGGCATGTTCTATCCCTTCTCGAAAGACCCTTCCGTCAAGCTTCTAGGTGTCGAAGCCGGTGGCGATGGCTTAGATACCATGAAACATAGCGCTACACTATCTGGCGGAACAAAAGGTGTTCTCCACGGTGTTCGGACTTACGTTCTCCAAGACAAGCACGGTCAGATCCAAGATACTCACTCTGTCTCCGCTGGTCTCGACTATCCAGGTGTTGGTCCTGAGCTGTCCTCCTGGAAGGATAACGAGCGAGCCAAATTCGTCGCAGCGACAGATGCTGAGGCGTTCGTTGGCTTCCGTTTGATCTCTGAGTTGGAAGGCATCATTCCTGCACTTGAGACTGCACATGCAGTCTACGGAGCAGTCGAGCTGGCAAAGACTATGAAGAAGGGAGAAGATGTTGTGATCTGCTTGAGTGGCAGAGGAGACAAGGACGTTCAGAGTGTGGCGGACGAGCTGCCGATTCTGGGACCAAAGATTGGCTGGGATTTGAGGTTTTAACTTCCTCAGTGATGTGTAAGAAGAGCTTCAGTCCTGGCGATTCATTTGCGATTAGATGACCTGATAGAGAAATCAAAAGTTAAATGAAGGGTAGGGTGCCTCGAGTCAGCTTTCATTGTGTTATTCTTTCGTGCAATATCGTGCTTTTGTTTCGTCGCTATCTTGCTTTGACGATCATCCCTTCCGTACTTGCTGGATTTCCTTTCCAACGCCTCTGGCACAAGATTTGAGCTCACAACTTCATGCTCTTGCTCCCTCACTTTGTTTTCTGCCCTCGACTTGAGGTTCTGACTTGACACCTCTGAAACTGTTCACCACTTTATTCACATCAGATGCATATTTGGAACTTGAGATTATTTTCAATTTTTTGGGGGGCCTTTTTTGTCAGTGGAAGTAACGCTATTCTAGATCAACATGATGGTGTCCACCCCAGGCCTCCCAACCATCTCCATTTCATATCTCGGTACAAAGAAGCATTGCCAATCAACTTGCGTCAACAGTGCAGGATCCAGCTACTATACTTCTCAAAGAGAACTTTTGCAAGGACCGATGCTGCAATCGCTTCTGAAATTTTGGTGCTGTGAAAGGGGAAATTCTTAATCATGATCGTGGATCGTATTGGTGAAAAAGAAAGAAGTCTGGGTGCTGATGTCAAAGATCTAAGTACTTTGTTCTCTGGCAGGAGAATGTTTCCTAGCGATCCTGTGACAAAGCAGACTAGGTCGTCTCCGCGGTGGTGAAAGTGAGTTCTGCTTCGTGATAAACACGGCAAAGGTAAAATGAAACTGAGGTAAGTAATTAAACACGAGAACTCGAGGTCCCCGAAAGAAAGCTGAAGTGTGCGATGATAGGAAGATCGGAATCGAAGACGCCACGAGTGATGAACTTCGCGATGCAACGAACGAAGGCGACGCAAGATCGAACGACATACTCTCGAGGGAAATGTGACGAGTCTAAGGGTTTGGTCTAGGCAGTCTCAAGGTTGGCCTAGAGGGTCCACCACCAGGCTGCGTACTGGAGGAGCCACCGGTCTGCGCAGTGGAGGAGGAAGAAGAATTGACTGCAGGCAGGAAGCCAGGTGGCAGAAGACGAGCGTCGGGTTCGACGACGACCTGCAGTTGATAGCTCTTCTTCTGGGGATCCAGATACTTCGAGGTCTCATCCTTAAAGCCAAATCGCGCGTTCATCTGGTCGACCAGCATATCCGAGAGGTTAGGGCCGACAAAATCCTGGGCAGCATTGCTACCCGCGTGACCAGTAGATGCGTTAATGCTTGTGTTCTGAGACTGAGAGCCGCCAGCAGCAGCCGGGACAGCAGCAGCGGGTCCAGCAACAGGAGCAGGGCCGCCAACAACAGCAGGGCCGCCAACAACAGCAGGGCCGCCAACAACAGCAGGGCCGCCAACACCGGCAGGTCCGCCTCCAGCAAATGGAGCGTTAGGAGGACCTGGAATAAAGGGGACAGGAAGAGGTCCGATACCACCTATCATTCCGACAGGACCCCATCCTTGTTGATTGAGTGCAGGCACAAACAGAACTTGTTGCTGCTGTTGAAGAAAGCGCTCGTACGCAGCCTGAGCAGCCGGATCTCCTCTCAGCGACCACCACTTTAAGGCCTGCATGTAGCGAATCATAGAGCTGAGTCCCTCATTGCCAGTGAAGTTGCCAGTCGAACCCCGAGGCCCCCAAATTGCAACGAATAATGGCTGTTGAGCGTTGAGGTGGTTGAGTGTGCTCAAGTGTGCCATTCCTGCGAATGCATGGGGATCCTGACGTTTGATGATAATCAGCTCGCCGATGTTATTCCATTTCCAAGCGTATCTCTCCAACTCCTGCTCGTAGTTTTGATAACGCTGAGTGCCAGGGAGGTAGTCGCGGGGAGACAGGTTTCGCTGGAAGTCTGCCGCCTTGAAATTCGAATACTGGATGAACGGGACCTTGTTGAGATACAAGAAATCGGGGTCCAGAATGACAGTATTTAGTGGACCAGAGGACAACTCCTTGCGCTTCGCGGCACTCTTGAACATGAGTTCCAGGATCTTGTTGTCTCTGGTGATGAATGCATCTCGACTATTGTCGAAATACACAGGGTGTGCCAACTCATCGCTGAGAGCGAGCTCGTAGTGGTGCAGAGCAATGGAACGTGCCAGAGCGTTGACATGCAGCATCGCAGGAATCAAGATATGAGTCGGGACCATGAGGTCACCGACAACGGGGCGGCGTTGGTCGTCGTTTAGGATGCGGGCAATCACCTTATAGGTGGAGGATACCGTAAGATCCATGCCGATCTCCTCAAACATCTTCGGCTCCAAACAGATCAGTCGAGGACCAGGAATGGCCATATTCCAGATCATGCTCTTCACCTCAACAGGGAATTCATCGAACTTATGCAAAGTCTGAGGAGTCTCTGGGGGAGATTTCGAACCCTGGTCCCTAATCCAGCTACGAGGAGCTGATAGATGGCGCAGAACGTTGGGATGTGCCACGTCGCGCAGGAGGCCTTTGTGCGCCATGAGGTCGGCGAGCATGGTTATGCATATCGGGATGAGGTATGGACTCGACTTGTACTGCATGATTGTTGCCTTTAGTTGATCTAGCACAAGATCTGTTGTCTGGATTCGATTGGGGTCATTGTTCTGCGTGGGGGGAATAGATCGAATATGCGCGGCAAGTTCAATGAGGTACTCGAATTTCTTCGAGGCGACGTCGGGTCTTAAGGGCTTTGAAGCTCGAATCTTCGAGTAATTCTCAACAATGGACTTTGGCAAGATGTTGAGAGAGACGATTGTTCTAACCAGATCATTGCGGATGTCCCCAGGGGTCGCCACTGGTGGACGAGAGCTGCCTTCACCGTTGTTTTGGAATATGAAGTTGAAGTCGCTCTGCTCTGAGGGTAATCCCGTAGTGGAGGCATTGTTGTTTGTGACTTGATGGTGAGAGCCGGTGGCAGCAGCGACAACAGCAACAGGTCCGCCAGAGACAGCAGGTCCGGCAATACCAGGTCCAGCAATAGGAGCACTTGATACGATACCGCGGCTATGGACCGTTTGTGAGCTCGTGTTTGGTGTTCCAGTGGGCGTATGAACCGGATTGAGGACATTGCATTGACTGCCCATAATTGGGGGACCGGGAGGACCGCAGGAACGAGGAAGCGTGGAATTTCCGATATAACGATGAGGAGCGGCATTTCTGTAGCCATACGAGCGAGGAATGGCTGGATTTCCGGAGAATCTGGGAGGAAAACTGAAGTTAGGGGCTCCCCTACTTGGATTGTTCAGACCGGAAAGGCCCATACTGCCGTCTGAGGCAAGGCTAGGGGGTGGCGGGGCGTAAGGGTTCGAGTTGCGTGGTGGGAGGGGTCTGAGAAGGGAAGCAACAATAGAGCGAGCATCGCTGTTCCAGGAGCCAGAACCAGTAGTGCCAGCAATGCTCGGCGTGCCGCGGCGAGGGTTGGAGGACTCGGCAGTCGGACTGTCGTTGGTGGCTTCGGCCTTAGCCTTGCCTTTACCCTTGTGTTCAGCCATGGTTATGGTACTTGAACTCGTTAGCCGAGTCATCTTAAGTTGTCTTTGAAGTCCCTGAGACTCGAAAGAGAAGCAGACCTATGATTACAAAGGCAAGTTGTTCGTACAGAGCATGGTTTACTTCCAAGTCGGGTGCAAGGAAGTGTAATACTGGCAAGTGTCAGTGAGGTTCTTGTTTTCATCCAAAGTTGTTGTGTCGCTGCTTACCTATCTCAAGTCTATGACAATGATATTGCGACAAGCAATACCGAAGTCTCTATCAAGTGGTGTGGTGTGGGCGGTGGTGCTTATCTCAAGGTAGATGGTAGATGGTAGATGGTACTGCCCGCTCTTGTTATCGAATGATTCAACCCAAGTCGGTGATTTACGATAACGAACCTTCTAGCAATGATGACTGAAGTCTCTCGATCTGAAGATCTTGAGATGTCAATAACGCTGAGAAGGCGAGTAATCGTCCGGGCGAAAGGTTCTGTTGCCAATATGGGTCAGTTGTGTGTTCTTTGAACAAGTTTCGCGGTCGAAAAGGAGTTCTTCAAGCGTGTTTCCACGATCGGAAAGTAGCCAGGCGATGTGGTGAATAAGGAGACGATGAGATGGAATTAATACGTACCTTGTTGCTTCAATTCTATCAAAGAAGCTGTTTCTCTATCACACAGCTACCTTCTCTCTATTCGAGAAGTGCCGTGTCGCAAAGAAATGGTCGCTGTTGCTCGTCAGCGTTGTGCCTTGATGTTGTGCCGAATGTGACGGCGTTTCGACTACGGTAGGGCGACGATAAGACGGGACGACGACTTACTTTTCTTCGTTGATATCAACCAACTATCTCTTGTGCTTGTAGATCTCTCTATGGAAGACCTCCAAGCTTTGCTGTTGCTTGTTAGCGGTGTGTCTTAATGTTGTGTTGAAAGAGACGGCGTTCTGACCGTGACAGACGAGGTGACGACGAGGCTAAAAGACGACTTACCTTATTTTGTCAATATCAATCGACAATCTTTCGTGCATGTGGATTTCTCTATGCGAGATCTCCAAATGTTGCTGTCGCTGGTTAGCGCTATGTTGTGTTGTGTTGTGTTGAAATTACCCCGGGCCCAATCTTCAACCATCGTCAGATCGCGACGGCGAGATCAAAACAACGCACCTTTCTCTCTACTCTCTATCGCGATGTGCAAACTTCCTTGAGGAAGATGTACAAGAAGTGTGAATACTAACAGACGCGTGAATACGTTGCATGTGATGGGTTGAAAGGTTTGTGTGGAAAGGGATGAGAGATGGAAGGAAGAAGAGAGGAAAGGGCAGGCTGACGTCTGATTTTATATTTGTTAGCGTGGGTTGGTGACAAGAAGCAACTATTAAACGGTGAAGAGGAGCAAGTAGTTATTGTTCTGGTCGTCCGTTGTTGAAAGGGTATAACTTTTCCCGTTCCGGTAAGCAGAGAGAGGGGGAATAAGAGCTTGAGCTGATCCGAGCCGGGATTCGTGATTTTGCGCTTCCCGGTCGGAGATGGCAGCAAGTGGAAGGGAGAGCAAAAGGAAGTGGAAGAGGGCTGCTGAAATGCTATGGAGAAGAACATACTTTTGGGCAAGGCGGCAGGTAGGAGTATTCCTTTTCCACAACTGGTCGGTGGGATTTGAAACATTTGGAGTGCTCTCCGAGAACCGACCCTTGGATACAGTGGAGATGGCCAAGAGGGACCTCCAGCAATTGAGCTGAGATGGTAGACGAAAGTTAGAGAGGAGCATTCTTTCTTGTAGGAATTGCAATTATCCTATTCTTCACCTGCAAAACACTCAGGGACTCAACACTAAATTTCTTTCTTTTTTCATTTATTCCCAAACATTTGAAAGATCACATGCACCTGGAAAGGTCCTCAAAGTTTGCAAAATATCTAAAGCTAAAAATTTTCGTTGCTATTCAGGAGCTATGTGAAAGACTACTACTTGCTTGGAAAAAGAGGTTGGAAAGCAACATTACGAATTCTACAGTAAAACCGCAACCAAAGCCATTATTCACTAATTCCGAAAACTCTAGGATCAATTTGAGCTATGATTACGAGGCGTTCGATAACGTGGTGTACCGACTCAGGGGCTACACCATCACCGGCTACGAGGGACTCTCGCTAAGCGAGGAAAAAGGGGGTAAGGTCTGTACCCGCATGATATCGCTTTCAACCAACATTTTGCGCTCAAGGGCTTCGAACTCGACCTCGAAAATGTGACCCGTAACTTTGAAGTACATCCCTTATTCGCTATTCCTTCAGCCAACTTTCACATCTTACCTAACGCACACCTCAGCCCTCAGCCTAAATAACATAACTCAATCACAAATCACATCACAACTTGAAAGACAATGTCTCAAACCAGCACGACTCCAAGCCAAATTAATCCGAAACCTCTTCCCAGATTTCTACCTAAGATTATGACGCCTTTCTTTCAACATCCCAAATCAACCTCCTCGCTTCGCCCCAAGTCTAAGCCGAATAAGCGAAGCCCCTTTCTCGCGTGGCTACGGAGGCCGTCGAGGCTTCTCAGGTGATCGATCAGGCCTCAGCCTTTGAGCTCGGTCAAGTCCATCAAACACAAGTCTTGGAAATGCTACTCTTACTTTCTACTCACATCTCGTCACGCAAGTCAATACCATCTCGGCCACCTCAACGAAAGCGGGCATCACACTCAATTCAGATTACAGCGCAGCCAAATGTAGTCACTCTTGTAATGGATACCATCTCAAAGTTAAATAAAAATCAAACTAACCGAAATACCTTTCATTATCCACCGTTCAAGGCCTCAAAAATCGCTAAGGCTATAATTAGCTGTGCTTGCGTATTCAAGGTGGTAAGCGAGAAACTGGATAGGGGCAAGCTCGGCGATCAGTCTTGTCTGTTAAGATTATGGGCAGCGGTAAGATTAAGTGGCATGCAGAACGGATGAATTGGCGGCAGAATGAGTCAATTGATGATAGGACAAATATTTCCATGATGATACAGAACAAGTTTTTCCGCATCCCCTCAAGTGATAATATCCACTCGCTGACTAAGCATCATCTTGACATTGTCAGGTGATCTGCTCCAGTGCGTTTAAGTCCAACACTCGATTTCGGAAGTCTTAATCTTACTTCGTATGTCAACAAATCCATAGTATCAATTCACGCTGCTAAGTTAAGAAAGATATCTGATCGCCGCCTCCCTCATCCCGACCCATTTCAATCAAGCCAATCTCATAGTCAAGCACCTCAGCACGTCTCGACTCCCACCATACCTCATCCTATCTCACTCAATTATGTCCTAACTATAAGTGCACGCTCACTCAACGCAGTCTCGTAGGCAAGTACAAACCCCACATTCTTTTGCATTTTCCAATCACGAGAGACATCACTTCAAGTGATAGCTGAAACCACAGCCCAATTCAACTTGAACAAAATGCATTCCCTACTCAAATCGGATCGCCTTCTAACGCCATTTTCTCCTCGCTCGAATGCAAGCAAGCAACAATGCGTAAGCACTGCATCTGTATCTACATATACTTCTCGACAGTACTCTTAAAGTTCGTATGCACTCGTCGCTCGCTCACAAAGCACGCTAGAAACGCAAATCACCACTTAATAGGTCAGCCCACATCCACCACACCTTATTCTTGCATCTTCTCTTCCTCCTTTTCCTTCATACCCTCACCACCATCACCATTACTAGTAACATCCTCGACCGGTTCGCTCGCAACAAATTTTACAGCTTCCCGAGGTGTGACTTCAACCACCGGCTCCGCCACGATCCCACCCAAAATCTCCGGTTCCGCAGGCGCCGAGCCCGAATCTGAGACTATTCCAGCAACGTCAGAGTTAGTTCCACTATTAAAATTTGTGACCATGCGTGCTACCATCCGCTCGATGATATTTTGTTGCTGGGGATTAGGCTGAGGCAAGGGTTCGGAAGTAGAGGTATCAATATTCTGGGTATTGGTGTCATGTACTTCCTTACCATTATCCAACCAACTCCCCACCTTAGCACTGATATCCTTCTCGATGTTTGGGACGGCAGGGAACGGATCACGAGGAGTGGGGGATGGAGGCGGTAAGGCGGATTCGCGGGGTTGGATGATTGGTTTGTAGGGAGGACTGAGTGGAGGTCCGTCGCGTTGGGGAAAGGGTGAGGGAATGCGAGGGGGTAGTGCTTCGACGGTATTGGGGGCTGGGGCGCGAGGTGGGACGCCAGGTGGAATTGCGGGTGAGGCTTGTTGAATAGTGGACTGCTGTGGTGTCTCGGTGTTGATATCTTCCATCTGGACATCTGTATCCTGGTGTTCTTGTTCAATGGCTTTCTCCTTACCCTTCTCCGCACTGGTATCGATCTCCGCCTCTGGGGCCCCATGGTCCGGTCGCGGTTCAGGTCGCTTCTTCTCCTTCCACCATCTCGATCCTAAATCCATCATTCCTGCGACAAGCCCTGTAACAGTCGACGGCCCACCCCTCTCAAAACTCTCACCCACATGCGCTTCAGCATCCTTAAACCCATTCCCGTTGCCATTCATAGCCAAGAATCTCTCCGCCGCCATCGCCTCGCGCTCCTCTTCCTCTCGCTCTTCAATATTAAGAGGCGCAGAGAAAATCTTCCTCCTCGATCCACTCCTTCCCATCTCCCCATCTACCCTCTTCACCCACCTCACACTCACAATCTTAAAACTAACCCCATCATGCACGCTTGTCTTCCCATCCCTCGTTCCCCCAAACTCCTTACTCTTGAGCCCGTACCTAACTGTACTCTTGTACACTTCCAACAGCGGCAGAATTAGGACGGTGACATCGACGTCCATGTTCTTCGGCACTTTATGCGGGCCGACTTTCGGGGGAGCGTGGTACTCTTTGTCGCTTGTGGGCATGAGCTGAGCTTCACTCGTATTCGGGACTTTGACGAGATCTAGCAGGTCTTCAATTTCGTCGTCCTCCCAGGCGCCGCGGAACCAGCCTTCGTGGATACATGCTGCCACGACATCGGAGTCATCAGTATATATATCTGTTCCCCAAACTGCTTTGCGAGCCGTAATTTCGCGACGAGCGTCTTGCGTGAGGAAGGCGCGAGATATTTTGACGGTGAAGAGGCAATTGAGGTGATCATTGAAATTCGGGAGAGGCGTGGCGTCGCTTACGTAGCTGATCCCCTTTCTGAGTTTTGATCCAGCGGGCTTGAGTTGAGCTTCATAGTAGAAGTGGCCTAGGTGCCCTCGCGGCATGTCCTTGACAAAATCGAGAACAGCTTGGTTGTGAATCGTAAGCTTCGGCATTGGCTCGACCGTGATCGGTGGTGGTGATGGAGGAGATTTGGTCTGAGTCACGTGATGGTGATGATGTCTCGGAACGTGATGGTGATGCAGAGTTGGGTTTGCATCTCGAGGCGGAGATGGAACTGAGGTTGGGCCTTTGACGCTCTTGAAGGGCGTAAGATTCGACTGCGATGGCGAGGATGTGTTCTCTGCTTGCTCGGACCTATGGTGGTGGTGACTCAATCAGAGCTATGTTAGCCAAAAATCGAGTGTAATATGAGAAATGACTTACTGGTGATGGTGGCCATGGTGATGATGAGTTTTAGCACGCTTCCCTCTTCCACTTGGAGTACGTCTTCCTGTGCTACTCTCATCATCACCTCTGCCATCCTCATCCTTCAATTTTCTCTGCCTTGAATTATTTCGTGATGCGGCTCGTACTAGTTTCTGCCCATTCTCGGCCTGGCTATCTTGGAGATGTTCTAAATCTTCACGACGTAACGGCCCTGGAGTTGCGAATGGCATTCCTTGTGGACCTGCAGAGACCGGACTTGGCGCACCCATGGCGCCAACTCCACTGCCAATTCCTGATGAGATTCTACCAAATTCCCTCTTGATGCTAGGCTCTCCACCCGGACCATTGAGTTGGCCCTGAGCGCCTTGAACAGCTTGAGGGAGTGGCGACAAGCGTCCCTTTCGATTGATCTCTTGTATAGCCAGAAAGCTTCGCGAGTGCTGCATCTGCGGCGCTTCTTCCACTGTTCTACGGACAGGCGATTCGTGGGTTGCATATGGCGCATTCTGAGTGGGTCCACTAAATATCGATTGTGACGCTCGTTGCTGTTGCTGTTGGTGTGCCAAGTGGCCGAGGGTTTCTTGTCTTTCGCGTTCGCGCTGCTCAAGTGACGCTCCGTACTGAGGAGCAGGTATTGAATTGTGTTGCGGAGGTATGGACGAGGTGTACGTTGGTGGGCCGTACCTATTCTCAGCCGAGGCATGGGCAGGATGTCCTCCATAATGAGGTGCTGTTGTGGTGGGATATTCGTAGCCGTTTGAAACTGGCTGTCGCTCAGGGGGTGGTTGTTCGTAGGTTGGTCGAGGTGGAGGTTCATGGCCAGGCCGCATCCATGACGGCTCTCGCTGTTCGGGGGGTCGATTGTATTGAGTGCTCAATTGTGCACTTCTTTGTGCTTGATGTAACCGTTGGTGTGCATACTCGCGTTGCATGCTATCCTGCTCTGCAGCCCGCTCTCTTTCAAAGTGCTCTCTCTCTCTTTGGATTTGGTTTTCTCGGGTTATTGCAGCTTCCCTTTCTCTCAGCTCCCGATCTCGATCCAAACGTTCCCTCTCAGCATAGCCATATGGATTTTGTCTCTCCTCAAATATGCCAGGTCTAGGATATCCGGGCTCTTGACGAGCAGGTTCTGGTCGAACAGGATCCTGCCTGGGAGGGTCGTGTCTGTACGGTTCGTGCCTAAGAGGTTCGTGTCTCGGAGGAATATCGTCGCCCGGCCTTGGAACTCGTGGATTAATGTCTGGTTTCCTCCCGAACAAGGAATCGGCGTGCCTCAAGCGATAGTCTTTACTGTCAGTATTTGCAGAAGTATCACCACCGGGCTGACTACTGGGACGGGGAGGAATACTAGGCGCGGCATTTGGATTTGGCACTCTACCTGGCTCCCTCCTCTCCTCCATCATTGGACCTCGCTGCGAATAGGCTTGTGGAGTCCCATATCGTCGAGCCTCAGGCGTCCCATAATGGTTCATCACCACAGGAGAACCCGCTGAGCCCTGCCTGTTATCGCGCGGTTCGTATGGTCTTTGATGTTCAGGAGGAGTCTGAGGACGTCGGAAGGGAGCATAGTCAGAGGCTGTTGTTGTCATTCGAGGAGATGCATGGGTGGTAGCGTGAGCAAATATCGAGCTTCCAGGGGCTGTTGTGGCAACTGGAGAACCATAGTGAGGAGGAGGGGCTGGCTCGCGAGAAACCGCAGGAGGTCCTCCCAGCATCGATGAAATCGACATACTGCTTGGCCCATTGCTTTGTGGTCGACCGAGAGGTGGCAGTGTTGGCAGATCCCGCCCTGAAAATGCTGAAGGTGGCCCGACCGATACTGGAGGAGCCCTTGGAGCTGGCGGACCGTAGGAGTGGTATGAGGTTGGCTGCTGTGGAGAGGAAGGTGGAGGCATGCTTCGATTTACAGGTGTTCCATGCCCAATCGAAGAAGCACTTTGATGTCTCGAATGACCGGGTCCAGCCATCGGAGGTCCCTCCTGCCCATAACTTCGTGGTGGATTATAGTATGGCGGATCTGAGGGTCTTCGTTGATGTTCAGGGTATTGAGGAGTCGCGGGTGGAGGATGTGACCCAGGAGGGAATGATGGTTGATTCGAGGGTGGAAAGGAAGGGGCACGCCCATAAGGAGATGTGTTATTCCGCGAGGAAAAGGGATGGTGCGGCGGTTGTCTTGGATCCATGATGTCTTTGATATGGCAGCGGTGTGTGGAGCTCGAGTATTTTCGAAGAAAGCTCCCCGACGAGGTGCACGATAGAGAAGTCCTAGGCGCCTCGAGCTTCACTCGACCTCATACCAATATGCAGCGTTCCTTTTTATCTCTGCGACTACTTTCTGCTGGTCTTTTGATGTCTGTCGGGGCTCGACGTCTCGGGCAAAGCCACGATGACCGAAGTGAAGGCACGCGGCAAACAGTATCTAGCCGGGCGCTGAGACTAGAAAAGCACGATCAAGAAGTGCCTATCTCGATCGCATGGTCGTGGTGTATGTCTGCATAGGTCGTGGGCGTAGAGAAATAAGGATGTTGTCACGGTGAGGGTGAAGTTGTTGATTCTGGGTGGTTTTGTGGTTATGTGGTTAGAGTATGCAGGTTCTCCGTCTTCTGCTTTGCTCCTGGTGGCCCACGCGCGTTGAATGGACTTTGCGCTTCACTCACTAGAGGTAGACTAGCAAGCATTACAGTAACAGGCATCATCATGGACCGGGGGTCTAATGGCTGTTCCGCTTCTGCTCCCTTGCAGAAGGAACATGGAAGGGAAGGCGCCACTTAGCGAGGGTGAGCTTAAAGTGGAGCTAGACTAGGCCAACACTACGGTGATAGGTACCAGGCGGTCTGGGGCATGGCACATCACCTGCCGAGAGATCAACCAAGGGCCTTGCAGTGCACGGGGAGAACCGCCGGCAGCGAGGTAGCGACGACAAGGTGGGATATCTCGAAGTGAGGATATACTTCAGTTCTAGTTACCAACGTTACGAGGGCAATTAAGTACTATTTCCTCAACCAATTTTATTTCATTCGTCAGCCTTATTTTTCCCTATCGTCATGCTCGCGTGATACCTCCCGAATTACGAGTTCCGTCCACTTCTCTCTCCCCTCCTTAGAGCAACACCTACTGGACGTCTTGATGTCTCGCAGATGGCATACGGTGCCAGGATGACACGCTCACCTTCTTCATCGGGACTATTGCCTCTTCCAGGATCCCCTGGCTCGTCATGGGCCATGTACAAGGCGAGATTTAGAGCTATCTTCCAAGGAGCAAATACCTCTGTATTGATAGCATTCTGGCTATTTGGTACACGAACTTGCTCATTTCAAATATCCTCACTAACATATTATCAGGCCTCATCAACAATGTCTCCTACGTTATCATCCTCTCCGCAGCCCTCGACCTCGTCGGCCCTGACGTCCCCAAAGGCGTTGTTCTCCTCGCCGACGTCCTACCATCCTTCTTAACAAAGCTGGTCGCACCCTACTTTATCAACGCCGTTCCATACTCTCTGCGAATACTCATAATGTGCTCTCTGTCTGCAGCCGGCATGTTGCTGATAGCACTCACTCCCTCTGTTCTCACCGGAGGCGGGTCCATCGGTGTGAAGCTATTCGGAGTCGGGATGGCATCTCTCTCCTCCGGCGTAGGAGAGCTATCACTTCTAGGTCTGACACACTACTACGGCCACTTCTCCCTCGCCGCTTGGAGCAGCGGTACCGGCGGCGCAGGCATAATTGGAGCAGGACTTTACGTGCTGTTGACCAGCACCATCAGACTAAGCATCAAATCCAGCTTGCTCTTCTGCGCCATGCTCCCTTTCATAATGCCAATTGCATTCTTCCTCATCCTCCCACACGGTCCTCTCCGGCGCGCACACTCTAAAGACTACTCCGCTATTCCAAGAATATCAATCGACGATGAAGATATACGCTCGCTGCCAATCGACACCGCAGCCGATGCATTCCTCGCGCCGGGCCCTGCGGTGGCAGCCGAAGCACGTACATCGCGCTCACCGCGTTCTACCTCCCCTCTCTCTCCTACAAAATCAGACTTCAGGCGCAACATCCGGCGTGTTGGGTTGTTGTTCTTTCCATACATGCTCCCCTTACTACTCGTCTACATCGCCGAATACACCATCAACCAAGGCGTCTCCCCCACCCTCCTCTTCCCCCTCGCCTCCTCACCATTCTCCACATACCGCTCTTTCTACCCCTTCTACGCCTTCCTCTACCAACTCGGGGTCTTCATCTCGCGTTCCTCGTCCCCCTTCATTCGCATCCACAATCTCTACCTTCCCTCCCTTTTACAAATACTGAACCTCGCGCTTCTCACTCTCCAATCAATATACTTCTTCCAACCCTCAGTATACCTGGTTTTTGGTATTGTCTTTTGGGAAGGTTTATTGGGAGGCGCGGTGTATGTAAACACGTTTGCGGAAATCATGGATAGTGTGGAGGTGAGGGAGAGGGAGTTCAGTCTCGGTGCTACGAGCGTGAGTGACAGCGCGGGGATTTGTATAGCCAGTCTATTGGGGATGACGCTGGAACCAAGGTTGTGTGAGGCGAATGTTAGAGCGGGGAGGAGGTGGTGTCGGGAGTTGGGGGATTGAGGTGTATATTAGGGGAGTTGGAGTCGGCGCTTTTGATGGACTTTAAATGGGATGGAGTTTGGCGTATTTATTCAGAGCAAGCTTCCAAATAAGCTGACCTACACAGGGTAGAAGAGGAAGACCTCATGATCTCATGATCTCATGCTAGATGAAATACTACACACGACACATCAGTCCCTCAGTCTCTTTCGTATTTGCTCGCAAACTAAGTTAGTATAAAACCAGGGCATGCCTTGTAAGCCATCCTCAGCCCACGTATGGCAAGCGAGGTCGGCAAATGGGAGTACAGGCGCAGACTTGAAGCCCATAAATGGCAAATCTATAGAAGAATGAGAGTGGAAGAGTATCATTAGAGCTCACGAGTAGAAGGCCTATAGTTCACCGACCTTCATTCTATAGACCTGCTACTCATGTTAGTAGTTCTGTCAAATTGTGCTCTGCTCTTCACGGCCTCCATTCGAAAGAGTTGCTCATGTGGCATGAAGAAGTCTATAGACCTACTCCCTTTGTAGCAAGGTTCTGCGTATTTGTTTACATTGCCTCTCAGCTAGGTGTTTGCACAGTGGTCAGTTGTACAGGGATCACGTGGTTAGAGTAGCGATTGATAATGAACATGAGGCGTGAGAAAAGAATATCCTCATTTTTGAGGTTGTGCGTGGAGACCAGAAGGCTGTTCCTCCGACTTTCTAGCAATATACCGCTAGTCCATGATTAGGTGTAAGGAATGCTACTAGTACATGGCGCTAGGCTTTTACCTCTTTTATTTGCCATGCCATGCCTCTACTGTCTCTCCTAGTCTAGTATCTACCCGCGACACCCTCTGGTACTGGTATGGTAACTCTGGTGCCGTGCACTGCTACAGAATGTACTTGCTTACATGGCAATTATGTGATTGAAGACTTGTTATGTTTCCTTGACACGAGATACAGGCCCTGCTGTGAATTCACTATATGGTAAATGAGAAGTCAACTGCTGGATCCCATGGCAACCTTTCAGCTTCTTCGTCCCAGCCCAGTCCCATAAAACCGGATCCTGCAAAAGAATACAAGTGGCCGGTAGAGAAATCATACCCTTTATGATGTGAAATGGGAGGTTGGATTTGACTGCTGGTATCGAAGGGTTCCCACTTTGTACTGACATCAGGATGGTTGTCTGCAGCGCAAGGGTCCTGGCAAGAACTGTTGACTTTGGCCTCTAACGGATTGCTCGTCATGCCAGGGAAAATTTTCTCCCATCCAAAAGATGGCTGTATGTTCAGATCAGAAGCCATATTTAACATATCGGTTGTGTCACTTGTGGTTACCATTTCCGACGACGACGAGTTTTGTGATTGGACTTGCAATAATTGCTCGGTTTGGCAGAATTTTGAGTCTCGCCTTGCTTTACATGCTGTACGGATTGCGGACCGAAGGTATCTCTGTAACATCTCGAGATTTTCGTGAGTTATGCCCTCAATTTCGTGCTTCTCTACGCCGAATTCAACGATATCTCTGAACGTCCGGACGAGAAGCTCCGTATTGGAAGGTGAAACAATGGTATCTTCATTATAGACTAGCAGACATCAGTTAGCTGTTGAAGCAACAGAAGTTGGGAAACTTACATGGATGTGCTGGAATTTCATAAACTGGGAATAGAATCCTCCACGTCATATACCACTTTCTTAACTCTCCTTTGCGAGTCTCCACTGTTTCAGCTGGGGCGTAGAGATCCAAGTTAGCCAGAACCCAGAGGTCGATCTGTTCCCGAAGAACCGCGGGGAACTTTTCGAAGCCAAGTCTAGAGACATCTCGTTCTATCCCAGCCCAAACAGGCTTGCTGATATCGTCGAGGGCACTGTCAACAAATGCCTGACACTCAGAGGGATCGGCATCCTGGTGCTTTAACACAGCAGATGCGGTCTTGAACGACTTGAGACAGCGTGGGCACCTGATTCTTTTGTGTACTGAACTTGCAGAGTTGCCCAAATGCTGTCTATAGTTATTGTCAGCTGGAGAAGAAAAAGTTACTACCTAGGTAGTGTCGAGCAGTAGTACCCACTTCAGGTGGTGCATAGTATCCCAGCCTGGCCCAGAGCAAGTTTCATACTTCTTCCCCGTCACTATATTCTTGCAATACATTTCTTGGTCAAACAGATGAAATGGGCAAGCAAGTCTCCGGCCACGTGGGTCCACGCGTTGAAGTCTCTCCCGTGGATTCAGACGTGGCCGGCTTGGTTGATTTGATTCATTAAAATCGTCGTCCTCGTCGTTAGCTCTTCTGCGCTTGAGACTTGATGCGCTCGTTCGAGAACTGTCCGCCGATGACACCAAAGACACGGGAGGCGTTGTATTCGAGGATGCGTTGGAACTGGAACCAGGCCCCCGAACAGATATTGACCCACTTGAAGTTGTGGGGGAAAGTTGCAAGCTATCGGAGCATTCTTGAAAAACCGATTCAAGAAACTCATCACCTGGACTCCCGATAGGATCGAAGCTGCAACCTGACCTAGCCTGAGATAGTTGGGATGGACATTTCCCATCAACCCCACTCGCAGATGACTCTGGTTGAGACTCGAGGCATCTAGTTCTTGGTGGACTTGGAGAAGAATCGGGAGAATCAAGGCAACCTGAAAGAAAGGAGTGGGCTTCGATAGGTACAGATGCGAAGTCTTCATAAGACTTTCTTTTGTCTTTGAGGTTTTCTGGAGATGGAGTTATGGCGTTTGGAGTAGATATGCTACCATCAAATCCTCTGCCTTCTGGAGTGACATGGGTTGAGTCTTGGAAGAGCTTGAGGGCGAGGTTGACGGAGTCCCTTCCACAATCAGAACTTGCATGAGCGTCAGCAAGTTTTGATGGTCAAAACGTTACGCATAATGAAACCTACGGCTCAGGAGTCTCTTCGGCACCAAATGCAGAGTCGGAATCAAAAAGATCCCCCACTGAGTCCTCGTTCTTCCTATTTAAGAGTCGGGCCATATCGAATTTCGTGTCATCTAGGTACCGGTAAGACTGGCTGCTGGGCTCTTCCGGAACACAATGCTGCTTCAAATGCTCTTGTAGTTCTCCTTCATCTCCGCCAAAACGAATTAGAGCGGAACATTGCGCAGCTTCAGCACGGGAAGGTCCCAGAACTGCGTGACGGGAACTCAGCGTGGACATTGGGTCTGTGGGATGTTGCAAGAACTTCTCAAGTAACCTATACGCAGAGCGAACATGCACAATTCGCGAAGGATGAAGACGAGAAAATTATTTGATTCAGATGCTGAAAGCTGCCTCATAAGTTCTTTTACCTCCAATCTGCAATTCGTGAATTGCGAAAGAGGAGGGGTCGCGAACGTTCGCAGCGCCACATATGCAGTTGTGCCTGAGCCTTGAGGTTGGCACACAGTCTTGTCCCCTGGCATATAAGTACCTTCGTACCTGCTGCAAACTCTCGCGATACAGATTGATTGCAAGTTACTGTTAGCAGGATATTTTAATGGGATAAATAGTGGGAAGTAGTTGCAAGTGATTGCAGTAGTTGGTACCACCAAAACATAAAAGAAGTGTCATGCCTTCTCAAACACCAGAAGTGTTCCAATCCATGCTTTTACTTTGGCTGAGCAGATTAAATTCACCATCATTTCTACTTTTGAATCTCCCTTGTACTGGTTGACAAGAGATTCAAGTCTCATATCGTTTCGAATTTCGAATACCGCTCCTCGGAACCATACTCTGCCATGGGAAGCCGTGTTCCAACTATCCTCCGAGACGGGAATGATGAGCAACCGCAGCCGCAACCGCAACCACAACCAAGAGATACTGTAAGTTGGATTCAACAGGTAGTTGCTAAGGACATATCTGATAAGTCAAGTCATATGGGAAATAAACGCTTATTTCACCTTTCCCCCGAGTCACGTGAATTGAACCTTACCCAAACTTTACTCGTAGGTACAAACCTTTCCTCAATATTATCTCAGAGAGTTGACAGACCTAGACATCTTTTCTTGTAAAGACATTTTGATACTTGGAGGTAGGATTGATACCATGAATCAAATCTACGAAGATTTTGAATACCGCTAAGGGAGAATACTCGCGCATTCCACCTACTATTTCAAAATGTCAGAACCTTGGCAGTGATTGGAATCCTTTTACTTACCGTAGATGGAACTAAATATGTATTGACTGTCAATCAAATTGGTCCCATCTTTCTCTGGCGAGGATAGAGTTTTGGCTTGATATTTTAAAGTGTTACTGTATGAATGAGATAAGCAAGTGCTGTCCCGGGAGGATTTCTTCTTAAACTCCTGGCATTAGCAGTGTGTGCTGACTTCACCACTGCCACATTAACCTGTTCTCTGCCTCACTGTTAATTTTAGTAAAGATTAGGGCTCGAGAAATCAAGAAGGGATGTAGCGGAGAAAGAACGAATAACATTACTTGTAATTGGGTATCAGCCATTCTAGCCCCATGTCATGTAAACAGTGTACCAAGCCACCAGGGAACGCCGGCCCTTCCTCTTGTCCATCTCGAGCACAAACTCCCGTCCTGGACTCCCATTCGAATTACCGAATCACCTCCCCCTCCTTATCAATGCCCTCCAACCCCTCCAGGATATCACTCCCACCAAGCAGCCCCTCACCACCAGCCGTAGCCTTCTGACTTGCCGTCCAGACCTCATGGAACTTAACACTCTCGTCACTGCTCGCGACCACAATACATCCTTCTTGCGCGGTTCTCGTCAATCCTCTAACACCTTCCCGGTTCGTCTGGCTTTCATTCGGACCACCCGGGTACGGGATTGCGTAGAGCGCACGATGCTCGCCTTCCCACGGGATCGCCGCGACTTGTTTGCATTCGGGCCAAGAGAAGACGGCGATCCGGAAGGGATGCTCGGGTTGCGCGTATCCGAATGTTGCGGCGATTTCGCGGCGAGTATTTGACCAGATTAGGGAGGTGACTTGGGCGGCTACACTGATGGTTGCGAGACAGGCACCGGACGTTGTATGGAAGAAGTGGATGCATTTATCGTTGCTTCCGCCTCCAGTTGCGACGAGTCCTTCGCGCCAAGGACAGAACGCGATTGCCTTGACAGCAGCGCCATGAGTCCAGCGGTGCTTTTCAGAGCCGGTTCTTAGTTCCTTGACGCCATTTCGACCAACGATGGTGTGAACACGACGGGTACCATCGGCTTCAATCGAGTATTCTTCGGGCGCGTTGTACTGGCTGTTAGGAAGTACCTTTTTGGTAAGGAATAAGCAACAAAGATTGTCGTTTCCGCCCGTCGCGAATATTGAGCCATCCCAAGAGAACGAAAGGCCACAAATTTGCTGTGTATGAACCGTGATTCGAGCAATTAATGTCATCGCGCCAGACCATCCATTACCTTGGATTTCCCATGCTTCAGGCCATTCAATCGCGTAGTAATAGACGTTGCCGACCTCATCACCAACTAAGAGGTCCTCGGTCTTGACACTGACACCAGCCAGGAGAGGGGATTTCGAAGGTTGCATTGTACAGACAGGTCTCCAAGTGGCACAGGCGATGGGAGTAGGTTGAGAGACCTCAAAACGAGGGATCATAGGATCTTTGAGAGACAGAAGACTGAGGGACCCATCAGATCTGCCATATGCCAGAATAGCTTTGGCTCCGTGCGTCGAGGAGAACGCGAGTGTGGTCAGCCACGATCCGTTTCCAGTCCCTCTGTTTAGGAGATGGACGCCCTGCATTTCAGACCAAGCGTACAGAAGTGAACCGAGACCAACGGCGAGTGTGTGGCATGTAGCAGTGTATGCGAGGATAGAGCAATAAAAGTCGTCTCGGAGACCTGGAGCATCTAACACTCTATTCGGGGTTAGCATATAAAATAATGGGACGACATGCTGACCTACCTGAACGGAGCGCTTGGAAGCGTGCGATTTTCTTGAGTAATCGCCATTTCTGCATGTCATTAGCATTGGAGCCAACCAGCACCATCAATGAGAGTAGGATAACAGACTCGGGTCAGAGCCACCCATAACCCATTCCGTTCCAGCCCATTGTGTTCTGAGATCCTCCACTTCAGATGCTTTTCCTGGTCTATAAATGAGCGCTTTTGACGGTGAAATAGAAGGATCTCGGAACTCAAAGACCCTGGAAATTCGATCGAGTTCGAGCGCCTCGGCAATTCGACCTTCGTGAATTTCCATCTCCTGCGCTTTCGGGCGAGCTATAGAGAATGAAGTGGTATATAATGGGGCGTTCGTGCCGCTCCCCAAAAGACCTCCTCGACCATTTGACACTCCGGATGTAACTGGAGCAAGGCCTCCTACTCTCCATACCGTTCCAACACTTACCTAAAATGGTCAGCATAAAATTGAAGGCCTTAATATGAGTGAAAGGTAGTGTAATGTAAGATACTTATTGCAGTCAAGCAGTGTGGAGAACCGAAGCCCAATGCTCTACTTCACTTACTTGACGCTCGCCATTTGGACCGGCAGGATCTCTTTGGAATGTCAGCACGCTTCCGCCTGGAATGAAGTTAGCAAGACCCTATCCGCTTTCTCAAGGCAACGCTGCCTACCTCCACTTCCACTACGTCTGCCAGAAAAGTGCCGTCGAGCAGCTGGTCTGTCAGGACGAGCTACCGGAGTTGTAACCCTTCGGCGAGGATTGAAGGCATCGGGACTGGCATCTTTGTGTCGGAGAAGCCTCTCGTCCGAAGTCAAGGTTCGAGGGTCTTTGTTAGCATGGAAGGATTGAATGGCCGAATCGAGAGTAGGCCTCCTATGGGGAAGAAATCGATCAGGAGTTCTGAGAGAACCTCCAGATTTGGAACTTGAATTTGATTTGAAGGTCTTTAGTGATGGACGGCGTCGAAACGTTGCAGCATTCGAACGGGCTTTAAGTCGAGGGAGGGTTACTGCAGAGAAGGTAGGCTTTGAATCGTCAGGACCATCATATCGACCTCCAGCTCCAACCCATGGCGGATAGGCTTTATGGCTGGGAATTGCACCTAAAGCAAGATCAGACACATGGCAGAGCTATCGAGCCCAGTGCAATCGCATACCACAATCGTAAGAGCGCACTTTTCGTTTGGAAACACTAAAGGATACATCAGTGCCAACTGTGTCATAGCTCACGAATTTTGGCCTCTGTGGAATCGAATGCATGAAATTCCCTTCTGCTGGGTTCTCGGTGTAGATTCCCATAGCTGCCGCGCTGAACGAGTGGTTCGAGGAGGCTGAGGATAGGCTGCTAACGAAATGCAGACTACCGTCTCTTCTCTCTCATGTAATGAAAGTGGATAGAAAATAAACCTTTGAGGCAGTGATCCTTTCGGAAGCAAGAACAAGTCCGGAGGGATGTCCTTGGAAATCCGAGCAATGAATGTCTCCCGGTCTGAGGCGCCGGCGATGTCCCTGGGAGCTGACAAAAAGAAATATATTCTCGACAACCTGGCACTACCGTGCTGCCGAATGGTATTAATGCTACAAATGTTAGTATCCCTTCGTATCCCGGACGTTGGACGATTGAAGGAGAGGAAGTGAGAGACGTTGAAGTGAAGAAGGTGCGTGACAAGGTTTTAGCCTCGGTCACCCGACTACTGACTCGCGCTTTCCTCGAACGTGAAACAGGCATCCTCATCAACACGAGCTCTAATTTGAGCAAGAACCGCCGCACTCTCGAATATGGCAAGCGTATGATACTTATATCTCGATCGCAGACGCAGGGCTGATCATTGGGACAGCATGGTACCGCACGGCCTGCAACAATTCTTCAGCGAACAGAGCAGGAACGGATAGCGGAGCAGAAGCAGATCCAGGAATATCGGGACCTGGAGGATTTGATCCAGGCTAAGGTATGGTAATCGCCCAGTCCGAGGAAGACAGCTCCTCACCTTTATACAGATCGCAGAGCGCCAATATACCCTCGAAGTTCTCGAACTCACATCCAAGCTCCTCAAAAAGAACCCCGAATACTACACGATATGGAACGTCCGCAGACGTTTGCTAATCTATGGCTTATTCTCCAAATCATCGGCTTCGTCCTCGCACTTGACGGAGTCGCCGAAAACTTCTCAGACTGCCACTACCAAAGTCTCTTCCGAAGATCCATCCTCTTCTATTACTACTTCGCCCGCGGACTCGAATACGACCCCGCAGAACCCCGCATCCCAGAATCATGGGAAGAATGGTACAACTCTTGAATTGATAGTGAGAGAGCTCGAGTTTCTCTTCCCGATAATGATGAAATATCCAAAATGTTATTGGCTGTGGAATTATCGATTATGGTTGCTTCAGCAGGCGAATGAACGGCTGGATGCTAGCATTGCCAGAGAGCTATGGAATCGCGAATTAACATTGGTGGGAAAGATGCTGGTGAAGGACAGTCGCAACTTCCATGGATGGGGCTATCGAAGAACGGTTGTGGCAGAATTGGAGAGCCCTGAACTGAATGGGACTAGCATTGTGGAGTCGGAATTCGAATACACGACGAAGATGATTCATGGAGACAAGGGGCTGTCAAACTTCTCAGCATGGCATAGACGAAGTAAATTAATCCCACGACTTCTCGATGAGCGGAATGCGGATGACGAAGCGAGGAGGCAGTTCCTGGACGATGGTATTCTAGACTCAACTTCCAGCTTTTCCGATTGCTGACTTGCATCAGAATTCGACCTTATCATATCTGCGATGTATACGGACTCGTATCCATACCAACAGTCAGCATGGTTCTATTATCAGTTCCTCATGACCACTCTCACGGATTACGTCGGTCATGCGACTATTACGCCTAATTTCACTGACGAAGACCGCATCGAATATCTTACTCGACAATTGGTCATTCTGAAAGATATGCTGGATGGCGCCGAAGATTGCAAGTGGATCTACATCGCTTTGATCGAGTACACGATAGCATTATGTCAAATGGAGAATCGGGAGCCCCAGCCTGATGAGAAGCAGGACTGCATGGCTTGGCTGACCGAGCTGAGAAAGCTGGATCCTCTGAGATGCGGCAGATGGGATGATCTCGAGAAGTCTCTGCGAGAGTAATATGCCTCAATAGCTAAACAGATCATCATTTCAGCCTTCGATTTGGTTGCATAACTACCGTGGCTAAAATGGACTCACACTCTACATGCGTGGCTCTCAAACTGAGGCGTATCTTCCACATAAATCTCTACCATCTGACGAGTGTCACAGAAAATCAACGAGTAAGACCTTCCAACGTTACTCGCAATACACTTCGATCTCATGTGCATGACCCTGAGATACTCATGATCTTGAGATTTCTGGGAGTACAGTGAGCAAAGTCGGAAGCTTTTACTATCAGTGGTCTCTCATTTGGAGTGAAAGCAAATACTATTGTGAGATTCGCTAATATCTACGAAGGGTCCGGAAAAAATCCCCGTTGACCGATCTTCAAAGAGTGGTTAGATACTCATCGGTAATCAAAACGAAACACGTTTCCAACTCAAATAGATCCATCCTTATCCTCCTTCAACACGATGCTGAGGACGGCAGAACAAGCTAGCTAAAGCATAACCGCCAAGGCGGGAATCAGACCTTGCCCGTTGTACGTGATCGCGGGGCCAAAACATGAAGCAACGAGATAGCTAGCAAGTTCTCCCTCCTTTCTCCTTTTCTCGGTGACTCACACCTCACACGTCAGTTCTTCGTCTTGTTGGGCCTTCCAGTCAATGGATTTTCCACTACCGATGTTCCTCAATCCGTTTCTGGACGGTTGAGTGCTGTTTTTCGCTCCAAGGATGGAGCAACAAGGGATCCCCGGCTACTGCTCAACGGGAGGGCAACGAGGAAAAATTCCTCCATGTTGATTCCAAGAAATACCCATGTGATCAGTAACAACATCACAAGCACGCCAGTCCAGAGTTTTGTTCCTGTTCTGAAGCTCTTGCTGTTGGCTCGGGTGAAGGTAGTTCCTGTGAAAGCGGCTGCTGACACGGGAAAGACCGTGAATATGCCCCAATCCGGGGTTTTTTCAAGGCACTCGATGAGCGTTCGTGGTATGTGATGCCAGACAGTATTCGTGATCTTTGCTTATCGATAGCTCTCGAAATTGCGTGGTAATTTCGCGAATATTGGAACATTTAGTCGAGCGAGGCGCGAGAGGATACGGGAGAGAGCGACTCGAAATGAAGTCGGAGAAGTTGGAGTATTTGAAGAAGCTCCAGCGGTATACGGGGTATATCGCACCTTGTGTTTGTGGTGGACACTGTGTCGGTGGACCCAATGGACTTGGATGTGGAAGGAATCCAATCAGTAGGGATTATGAATCGTGGTTGGCGAAGTGGAGAGCGACTATGGAGCGTGACGCCGCAGCAGAGGCAGCGTCTGTTGGAAGTGGAAGGTCTGGTGCAGACCTGTTTGTGGTGCGGTGGAGAGGCACCGCTTTTGAGAAGGGAGATGAACTGGTGATCCAGTTGAAGATCCGGTTTGGGTACAAGCTTAGGGCAGTACGCTGTTGGTTGATCGCGGATCGCGACAGTGGTAGACGCTTAGCAGTGGTGGTAGCGGAGGTATATCCGGCGTATTCGGAGTACGAGTCGGATGAAGAATGGAAGCTGTGGCGTTCGGAGGTGTTATCGTCGACGGCGGACACGGCAGTGGTCGAGGTAGAACATCGTGGGAGTGACACGGAGTGGACGGACTTGGTGGAGGAGGTTGAGAAAGAGGTGAGGAGTTTGGAGTTGACGGAGGAAGAGGTGGGGGAAAGTGAAGTGTAGTAGTTAACGAAACAAAAAATAGAGAATATTTTCGAAAGAAGGAAGGTAGAGTTACGAGTTGCGTGAGCAACGGGGCCCTATGATGACCGGAACGCTAGTGGAGGGAGGGAAATGGGGTGGTGTGAACACCGCAAGGTGTGAGCGAAGAGAAGAGAGTGAAAAGAGTGAACAAAGTGAACGTGAGTGCGAGTCGGGACTCCAGTTGGAGTGAGACGCTCTAATTAATCTGGAGTCCGTGGGGAGTGATGGGGCCCGAACTCTTTCTTTGAGTGAAGAGAGAGTGAGGGGGCACGGGGTGCCTCAGGTTGTGAGGCAGAAGAGTGAGGTGGGAGACCTGCAAGGTCTAAGACCGAATGCAGGCGTTCCAGGAGAAGAGGTACCAGCCTCTTCTATATGATTCCCCTGGAACGCTGGAAAGCTGGAACGACAGGTAGCTTTCCAAGCAAAGTGACAAAAGGGCAGATTACCAATCGCTCATTCACTCCCCCTAATTGGCCACGAGGAACCGAAGAAAATTCGACGTTCCACCGACTTTTTCGCCACCTGCATTCAGTTGTAACAACTGAGTGCTTTCAGCTGTAAGTGATAAGCGAGTATCTAGCTCATAAACTATAAAAGGGAACGCATTCTCATCGAGAATGATTCTTTCATTTTCTTTTTTATTCACTTACTCTCGCGACGTTTGTTACTTGCGACGCGACTAACAAACGAACTATTCTTAAATATTCTTTTCAACGAACTTATAAGGGATTCATGAGACATGATAATATAGATAAGTTCTGCTTGTCAGCCCCCACTATTTATCACTCGTGTGGTACTCGCCCATTCCCTTGTAGCAGAGGAACCGTATCGAAGACCCTAGGAGGATACTTCCGAACCCTTAGAATTAGCGGAGCCGGGTGGTACCCCTACCCCTATATTGTGGCTTGAGGTATTTGAACTGAACCAAATACCCCACTTTATAATTGGCCCCCGAAGCGAAGCGGGAAGAACTTGGACCGAGTGGGTGGAACACGTGTGGTTACCCCATATGAGATGCGGCAGAATTGACATAACTGATTGATTGGATGTAAGAAGGTGAAGATTTAAGCTCGAGGTGGGAGCGGGCTTGGAGAGTGGAGAAGGGAAGCATATAAGAAGGAGGGTTGTCCCCGTCTTGGTGGTCCCTCGTGTTGAAGTTTTGGGTTGACGTGTGGAAGCGGTTGAAGGGGAGTTTGGTTTGGAAGATGGGTAGAGTAGAGGGATCGAGTTCGGGCGAGGGTGGGAGCAGTGGTGTTGGAAAAGGTGGAGTGTCACGAGGTGTCGAACCTGGCGCACCGCCCCAACCTCCACAACCAGGAGAGGGCGATCGCAGACGACACCCTGTTGAAGAGTTTGACGGTGTCAGCACCCACTTTACCGGAGTACCGGTAGCTAGTCATGTGTGTCTACGCATTGTGTACGGAGCTGCTGCGTTCTTCGCACCTGTCACCATTGTTCTGGGGATGACTGCAAGCCAAGGAGATAGCTGGAAGCTCGCATTTGTGGTGTGAGTACATACAATTTTGTCCGGAAGACTCCTAGATACTGATTAATTCGATTAGGGCGTTCTGCTTGTGGCTTTTCGTGTATGCCGTGGGGCTATATCTCGATCTTAAGAGCCTCACGAGATCATTGTTTATCAAGTGAGTTCATCAATCCCCTATGCAGAATCCCCTCTAATTTCCCTGATAGACGTTTATTCTGGCATCTGGGATCCTGCCTCGCGATGCTCTACTTCTTCATGACGATCCTGAATATCACCTCTGACAATCTGCCCCAGTGGCTCCCAACGATTGTGGATTTTGGATTTGCTATTAGCCTAGCTCTCCAGAATATACCTCCTAGCACTCGAGACCAAGTGCATGAATTCATGATTCGAATTCTTGGGAATTTGTGTGGTGGAGCTCAAGTCATTGTACAGCAAGGCACGGAACAACGGCTGCCGCGATACGAGACCTCGTTGTAGAGGTCCGGCACCATCGCACTTACATATCTCTTCCAACCCCGGGTTGGTACATATTATTCATCGATGCAGCCTCTTCCTAGAGATGGATCTTGACGATTGTGTACTCTATGGGTGGTAAAGATTTTGTCCCTCATACCTTGACACGTTTCTTTTGGGTCTGACTTTCTCATTCGGGCTTTGGTATCTCCCCTGGAATCAGGGAGGGTGACCCAAGCATTGTATTGTGGATTACCTCTAGGTAGTAAAAACATATTGATTTACTTAACCTGGATGTGACGTATGATGTTGTTCCTTGACCTGCCCCGATGATGCTGCTGCCCCATCTCCTTTCGCGAACCCAATTTTGACACCCACCTCAGCTTGATAAGATTCGAACGCTCTGCTTCCTCATCCATAGACTCACTCTACTAATCATCCAAGCAAATTTTTTAGCCTGCTTCCCTTAAAGCAGTCGACTTGTTTAAAGAATACTTCTGACTGCGAGCTTTAGGGCTCATATTCCCATTTAAGACTGCCAATGTCATTTGAGTGTTGATGTGCTACTGACCCGGTACCTAGAGAGCTCAAACTATCCAAAGTCCAGCTGCAACTATGTTGGAACGATATTACAGAATATAGCATCATTTGCAATTATGGAGAATGATTCTCAAATTCATGTCTTTAACTGAGAGTGCTTTGCGAGCGGTCGTTGAGGACCGCGCAGAAGAAGTCTTGGAACGATGGATAGGGCAAATACTTAAATGCACATACAGGAATTTTGAGCAAATTCATAGGAATTAAAAATATGCATGAACAAAAGTATTTTGAAAGGAGAATGTTTGGAGAGATAAGCAGGGGGATTGAGCTGGGCGGGAAAGTTTGTCAAGAAATGGGTTCAAATGTCAGAAGTGAAAATGATGCTTGATTGAGGTGGATTTAGGGTGGTATCCAAACTATATATATAGGCTATGTACAGGGGGGTAAAATCACGTGTGTTTCACGTCAACATTAAAAATATCCATCGGTCAAAATACGTTTGACCAAAGAGGATTTCTCAGGTGTGGAGAAGTATGAGGTTATTGCTACTCAAGTGTTGCTAAAGTGAGGAAAGCACTAGATGGACCTTATCGGCAGGTTTTATGTGGGGCCCGGCGTGCTTCCACCCAGCTGCCTAATTTGAGACGCCTTTTTGACCGTCTCAGTGTATAGCTAGCAAAGTCCTTCCAAACGTTTAAAGTCTATTTTACTCGATGTCCGTTACTAAATCATGTTTTAGTGCCAACAAACTACAATATATTGCAGAATTTTGACCTGTGGAGACCAGGCACAATGCATCACATTCTGTAAGTACCAGCAAAAGCCTCTACCCCATCTTCGAATCACCCCTCAAAATCCCATTCAATCCCTCCCTCAGCACACAATTTTCCAACCTGAAACTCCCCGCCAACGCATCTAATTCCTCCATCGTCTTATCTCTAAACAGTTCCGCAAACTCATACCCCAAATACTCACTCAACAGCATCTCCTTCAGCACCCTCTCCGCGTGTCTCTCCACCGTCCACAGCGGACTCGGATACCGTTTCTTCCAGAACCTTTCTGGAATAATATCCTTCAAACTCTCATACAACTTTGCATAAACCGGATCTATCTTCGCATGATCACGGCCCCAGAAATCCGCACCAACAGTGCGCTTTTTTGCGATAAAAGGAGAGAGGAGTTGCATCCACGGCGTATCAGGGGAGACATACACCATGCCCTGGTACCCGATGTCTTTGTAAGTCCAAATACTCCAACTCACGCTACTCTCCCGATAAACTTTCAACTGTGCCCTCAATAACTCATACCGCCTCTTATTCACTTCCCCACTATCCGGATCTAAGGCGTCCGCATACACAGGCCCGAACTCTCCATTCCATATCGGTACTCCTTTCTCGCGCATGAATTGCACTTTACGCTCAAAGGAATGTTTGATTTTGGCGTCTTGGGATGCGGTCCCAGCGTACTGTTCCCCGATGGGAAACCCCATCATGTTGTAGTCGTGCATGGCGTAGACACAGTTTGGGAGGACGGCAGTGAAGGCACTGAAGTCCATGGCGTAGGTGTTGCCGTCCAGAAATAGAATATGGTCTGGATCAACTGAACGGATAGCTTTCTCGATACGAGTGTAGTATGATTGCAGGTTTGTGTGCACTGGGTCGGCTGGTTCGTTGAGTGGGTTGTAGCCTGCTACCTGAGAGCAAAAATCAGCCAGAAGCACAACGCCAGACCGGTTCAAGGTGGGGTTAGGGAGTCTTACGTATACATTCCCTTTATAATGCTCCGCGATCGCTATCCATAGCTTAACCATGCGGTCTTGAAACTCCCTGAACTGCCAGAACAGCGCCTTATGAATGCCGGAATCGCAATGCCAGTCCTGGTTTTGACCACCAGGAACAGCATGCATGTCAAGTACGACATAGAGATTCTCTGCTGCACAGCGCTCAACTATGCGGTCGAGCATGCGGAAGCCTTCAGCTTTGTAGACGCCGGGATTGAGGTCGTCTTCGAAATGGCGGTAGTTGAAAGGGATGCGGAGGCAGTTCAGTCCTTGGGCTGCGAAGAATTTGGCATCGGAGGAGGTGAAGAAGTAGTCGATGAACTGGGACCATCAGAAGAGCTTCCACCACATTGTGGCGGTTGAGACCAGGAGAACATACCTTGTCAAAGAAGAAGTCATATTTCTCCTTTCCCAGAACTTCAAGCATGGCAGCCCGATGCTCGTGTTCGTGGCCTGGGAAGCCTGTGATGAAGTTCTCCATGTTCATGTGCCCGCCAAGTCCGGCTCCTTTCAAAATCACTGGGTTTCCATAGCCGTCGACGATCTCAGTGCCGCGTACACGGAGTATGGAGTCAATTGGCTTGCGGCGGCGGGCGGTCTCTGGAAGAATGGAGATACCAGAATCCGTGAGATCGACTTCATGAGGTGCCATGCTGCTGTCACTGGTACAGACGAGAGAAAGGTCGCAAATTGATGTATAAAAATCTTTGAACGATGCAAAGGGTAGAGAGGAAGATGAGGCGAGTAGATAATTGAGGAGATGAAAGGAAAATTTTTGAACTTTAAGGTACAGACAGAAGCTGTTCATAAAGCATCCCACTCTGGAGCCGACTAAGATTTGACAAAATTGGGACTCAAAGCATCTTACTTCTTTAACCTAAAGTAGAGTGCATCTTATCATCAGCTTCGGTGAGTCTTATCATGTGAAATGTTCATCGGACTTGTAGTCTGAATGATATGAGGTGCTTCTGGTGCTGACGTTGGGAAGAAAGTGGGTCTCATGTATGCTTAAGCGAGAGGGTGTCGTTGATCTCGCGGAGCTTCGGGGAGGTGACAGCGCTTTGATAAATGGCCCGTTCCATTATCTCGGGAACAAGCACTGAAGTGGAGCAACATCCTGAAAAATTTGGACGAGAACAGGCATGTTCATCTTATATTTGAAAGTTCGGATCGAGACTCTTCATCGCACTGACGAGAATATCCTGTCTATTCTCCGCATCTCCACATTCCCAACGCCAGAAACCCAAGACCCCAATTATGGTTCTGACCACTGCATCCCAATTAGCCGGTAGCAAAGCATCAAGCTTGCCGCTCTTCTTAGCCGCAACCAAGACCAAAGCACTCCTTGTTAAGGATCGGATCATGCCCCACGTTCCGTGGTGGCGGTGGTGGAATCCGCTCTCGTTCACCCAGATTCTGTCCAGACAGACTTGAAAACCTTTGCGAACGTAGTCGTCGAATCTGGTGTTTCTTTCAGTTGGAAAATTGATTGCATGGACAGTGAAGGGCCAATAAATAGATTCGTAACAATTTAGAAGGTGGCCTCGAAGGATGAAGCGGAGAATGTCGTTATCATGGCCTCCGGATTGGATGTCAATGGCCGGAGGGAGTAATTGAGACCTAGAGAGTTAGTATCTTGTGTCGTACAAAATAAGCCGAATTGGTACTCGCCATTGCTCAGCCTGAAGTTCGAATGTAGACATCCGAGCGGCATAGCCGTCAAGGTCACGCGTCCCATCAGGTTGGCTGAACGGTAACACTTCAGTTATGATCTGGTAAGCCAGTCGGCGAAGAGAAATTTCGGCCAGATAAAAGTACCAGGCTTGGTCTTGCTTCTGAATTGATTCAAGTGGTGGCGTGGGAAGAAATTCGGGGTACGACAGATCTGCAGCGTTGAATGAGTGAAGTGATAGCTCCAAGCGAATCTCGCTAAGACTGGGTTAGATGAGATCATGCACTGCATCATTGTAACGTACAGCTCTGATTTGAGGCAGGTCCAGTACATACTTTCTTCTGACCGCCACCCGTGCCCTTTATCCTCAAAATACTGTATTGTGACGGAGGACTCGGCACCATTGACAAAACAGTTGAACGTTTGACAGCATGCGAGTGCTTGCAGGAAAAGGTGCCAAGCTGCAAAGGGACGGAATCGGTGCATTAAGTAGACTCCAGAGAAAAAGAAGCACTGTGCTTCTAATATGCCTCCACCATGGCTCAACAGCATTCCTATTCTTTTTTGCGATGAAGCAAACCATGCTTCTGCTAATTGTACGTCTTCGGAGTTTACGACACTTCGCGGTGAGTCAGATTCATCTGATGGAAAGGATTCTGAGATCGCTCCTAGAGCACAGACAAGCAACTTGAAATTGTCAGATAAATTCTCGAAATACATAGAAGTCACGCCTTACAACGAGACAGGAGCGAGCATCCCAGCCGATGCCGTTGAAAGAAATGTCTCTGACCCAAGCTCTGATTTCATTCTCGTCAAGAACGGGATTCTTGATATGAACATGGTTAAAGAAGTTGTCCAAATATGCTGAGCAAGACTGAAGCTCGACATTCATTGATAGTCCTCTCGCTGGCATCTGAGGAGAGGCATAGTCGGCACTGGCCGTGCTCGCCCCATTCATGAGATCTCTCAGACTGGGGCTGAACGCATGCTGATGCTGGAAAATAGGCCAAGATAAGACAGATTCGACAGTGAAGTAGGCCACTTTCTTGTGAGAAGATGGAGCTGTCTTGGCAATATCTCTTGAAGTCCTGCCTCTGTGTTGGCTGATCTGAAGACTTGGGGCTTGAGAGGCTCTCAAGAGTGTCTCCTCAAGTCGATCGATGCGGTCTAATACCACTCTGGTTTCTAGAGGGAGCCTGTAAAGTTCTTCAATACTTCGTCCTACTTGGGAAAGAACAATACTGACGAAGTTCCATCGGTACCATCGTCACATGACGCGCCGATGCGTTCGCAATATGAACATCTTGGCTTCTTCTGGTCACACTTCGTTTTCCGTTCTCGACAGACTTGACATGCAGTAGTGTTTCTCGTCCTCGGCCTTGTCGATGCACCTCCGCCGTCAGCTTTCCTTTTGCCCAACGAGCCGGAATGTGGAGAAGTGGATTCCGGGGTCAAGTGATCCATGGCGATGGAAGCCAGTTATGCTCGAGAAGTATGAATTTTGAGGCCAGGACGACGACATTCGCGGACGTCGGGGAGAAGTGATGAGCATCTGGAGAAGCCATGTTGTCGGGGAGGTTCGCGGACATAATATAGTCGAGAGTGAGGGGTAGTTGGAGGGGACGGCTGACGACACAGATGAAGTCTGGGGTTTAGCGCAGAACAGGGGTTCTCGGCTAAAGTCGAAGCGGATCGGCAAGCGCGATCGGGGTGTATCGCGGACGACGCCTTTTCTCCTTCTCCAAGTCTTCGCTCCAACATCCCAATATCTTGGACTGAATCGCAGCCAATTCACTGGCGCTTGGCGTCCCGACAGTTCACACAACCCCACAACATCATGCAATCCAAAGCGGGGTGCGCCGGGGTTAGTTGCCCCTAGACTGTGGGCCGTCAAATGCAAGGGTTTCAGCTCAGAACGAACAACTTCAAACTGACCTTTCAGGTATAAATCGGGATGGTCCCTCTCACTTAGTTTTTCTTTATCCTATTCAAAGTTCGAGTCAAACAATCATTTTGTACATCGTATATTCCACGATTGACTCTGCAATTCAATCATGAGTGTTCCGAAAACAGAAACCTCTGTCGAGTATCGAGAGCATGCTGTCCAGGAAGATAATCTTCTAGAGCATGGCACCTCACTGTGGGATGCCATCAAGGGACATAAGCGAATCTGTTTCTGGACCTTCTTTTTTGCCATGAGCGCCGTTGGATGGTACCATTTTCGTCTCCTCCATTGTTCACAACTAGCTGATCAATAACTCAGGGGTTTCGATGCCCAGATCAATGGTGGCATGATCTCAGTACCTCAATTTCGAGAAGACTTCGGGTCAGTGGTGATCCCGCCCTGCACTCTCACAACGGCTAACAGTACCAGACACATTGTCGATGGACAAGCAATCATCCCAGCAGCCTGGCTTAGTGCTTTCAACGTTGCTACGGGTGTCACGTCCATTTTCGGAGGTTTCCTATGCAGTTGGTTCTCTGACAGATTCGGTCGCCGCGCTGCTCTTGCAGTTGGTATCGTCATTGCAGCTGGTGGAGTTGCTGGACAGATAACGTCCACCACTCGGCTTGCGTTCCTCATCAGCAAGTTGATACTTGGATTTGCTTTGGGCTTTTACTTGACTGTTGGACCACTCTATTGCTCTGAGGTTTGCTGTGACTTCTCTATTCATCGCTTGCAGCTACGCTGACAATTCTTAGCTATCACCTGTCATTCTTCGAGGCATCACCACCGCTGGCATCAATCTCGGCATTGTCATTGGTCAGCTCCTCTCCAATGCCGTGATCAAAGGGTTTGGATCTCGAACAGATCACTGGGCCTATCGAGGTCCCTTCGCATTCCAACTCTTCTTTGTTGGTACGTACCACATTCCACATTCTATCCTCATACCTAATTCCTCGCAGTTTTCCTCGCCATCGGAATCCCCTTCGCTCCAGAATCCCCCTGGTACCTCGTCCGCTGCGACCGTCTCGACGAAGCTCGCAAGATCCTCCTCTCCCTCTACGCTTCCGAAGAGGAAGTGAATATCAAACTCGCCGCCATCGAACAAACCGTCCAAGAAGACCTTGCTGCTCAAGAATCCCGCTGGATCGACTGCTTCCGCGGCACGAACCTTCTCCGCACCATGATATCCATCGGCGTCTTCGCATGTCAGCATCTTACCGGTATCATCTTCGTGCTAGGGTACTCAACATACTTCTTCGAGCTCGCTGGCCTTGATGACTCGAAAGCTTTTGATCTAGGCGTTGGTGTCACGGCTTGTGGGCTGGCTGGGAATTTGCTGAGCCTGTTTGTGGTTAATGGGTATGGGAGACGGAAAGTGTTTGTGCAAGGTATGGCTGTGCTTACTACCCTCTTGCTTCTTATTGGAATCATGGATGTCGTGCCCTCCGGCGCAGCGAAATGGGTGCAAGCAAGCTGCACGGTCATCTACGCATTTGTTTACTTCATGACTATTGGAGCAATGGCTTTCGTCCTTCTAGGCGAGACGTCGTCTCCTACGCTGCGCGCGAAGACGGTCAGTTTCGCGACTGCTACGCAGGGAATTTTTGGTATTATTATGAATTTTACGCTGCCGTATATGATCAATCCGGATGAGGGAGATATGAAGGGTAAAGTGGGGTTTGTGTTCGGTGGACTGGGGTTGGTGGCGACGGTTGGGAGCTATTTCTATTGTCCGGAATTGAAGGGACGGACGTTCAATGAGATTAATAGGATGTTTGAGGCGAGAGTGCCGCCAAGGAAGATGGCAGACTATGTTTTTGACGATACGGCAGAGGCATGAACGGCATATAGTTGGAGGCGAGTGACGACGTGGCTTCCCCAAGATTTTGGTCAGAGATGTTGAAGAGCTTTAATGGTCTGCCAATTGAAACTTATAATCCAAAGCCCTGTACTGCAATCAGAATGCACTAATACCCGCTTAACACCTCAGATGCCCAACGTCTCCCGTCTCGACTTTGACGCCGGATCTAGATACGGCTGTTCACCAATACTCGACGCTCGAATACCAGTCCGAACTGCACCATCAACGAGATGCGTATCCGGCTAATTAACATATTAGCTGTGTTTATAAAATTCAAGACTCCACCTACCGTAGCAGCATGCCAAACACACGAATTATTCCAAATCGCCGCCGCGCCCTTCGTCCAATGCATCCTTGCCACACAATCATGATTCTGCGTCACCAACCGCATAATATACTCCCTAATCATCCGATCTTCATAATCATACACATCATTAATTCTCGTCACGTGTAAGCCTACCCCTGCAAAGATACTTTTCCAACCTGTGACACGGTTCGTGCGGACAACGGGATGGGAAGGCGCGAAAGAATCGCCGACGTTGAGCGGTGAGCCACGGGGCGACATAACGGCGTAGTTTCCAGCGGCACAGGCGGAGCGGAAGACGGGTTGAGCGCAAGTGGCGGTGAGGGTGTCGAGGAATGCGCGCATGGGGGGTGAGATGCGGTCGTATCTGAGCGCTTAATCAATTCATTGAACCAGAAGTCCCGTTTGGGTATGAAGAAAGGCATACATTTCGTAGCCTGAACACCAGAGTGTGTCGCCTCCATGAGGTGGAGTCTCTTCCATCAGGAGACAGCTGAAATCGGAGGGGCAGACTTCGAAGGTTGCTGAGAGCTGGTTATTAACCATCTATGGAGAAGGGATTGGGATGAGCGGGCACACCATCACTGTGCCATTCTCGACTCAGATCTCTTGGCTCCTTGGTCTCTCTCCCAGCCATCGTCTTATACAATCTCTTCGCGGCTTCCGAATTAATCACATATCTACTCACAAATCATCTATCACTCCTTCCTCTCCAAATCAGCAAACATACATATTCTCATCTGTCTCGCCATTTCCCACCGGGATATTCCCCGGATCGCGATAAAGCGGATGAATATGTAATCCATTTTCCTTAGGTCTCCCACTCAACTTACCCACTAAATCAGTGAACCTTTTCAATTCATCAACACTCAAATCATCTTGAGCTGCTCTGAAGAAAACGACCCCGCGCTCGCTGATGATGACTGCTAGGTCTCGAAGCTGCTCTTCAGCATTTGGGGCGTGAAGAATATCTCTTATTTTGGCTTTTGTGTACTCCCGTCCTATGATTGGTGTCACTTCAAAGTACTCGAGGTAGTCCAATGAGCCACCATGTGTCATGGGCTTGAAGCGGAGTTTGGTGGGGTCTGCGTTTGTTGAGATCATTTTATTGTGAGTTGAATATGTGTTAAGGTATAATTTCAAAGACTTAAGAGATGCTGTGAGGTGTATTAAGTATGTGTGGTATTGTCCGGGTAGATGCTTCCACCAATAAGGGGTGCATATGTGGGTGGGGTCCTTGATCACAATACGTGGGGCTTGAGGGGTAAGAATCACCTTAGCCAGGGGAAGCAGTTCGCTCACCCAATCAATTTTCCCCAGGCTTCAAGGGAACTGCCCAATCTTGTTCCTTTTTGACGTGTAAACCTCCAGAATAGGAGTGTTGCCCTGGAATGCATGACTTGGTAACCACAGCCCCACATTGCGAGAAGCTTTTGGTGGTCATAAAATGGTTGACATAAGGCAAAACAAGACTCGGAAAAGCTCGGATTTGGATGGTCAGTGTTACTTTCATCCCTGCTCTTCCTCGCTTTAGAGGAGCAACTCCTTCTAAACGAGAGAGGCACGAAGTCAAAATATTAGTCATCGATTATTTAACGTACGTAGGTAGGTATGTTAGAGATCTATCCTCTTGGGTAGCTGAGACGTATCGGCTCAAACTCAAGTATATCAACATCTCGCCGTTTTTCCGCTTTACAAAGCCCGGATCATGAACAACCGTCATGCTTGCATCAAATGACCGTCATATTAGACAGTATTCGCTCAAAATCGCAACGTCGAAAGAAATAACGTGGACTGGTGATGTACAGTCATGTTAACAAAGGGAAAATATCTGCGAATTCGCTGAATTCCTGGACAGAAACAAAACATTCCCTGCCAGGAACAAAGCGACCGCACGAGAGAGTCGCAGCTCATTGATCAAACATGATTTCAGCAGACTCGACACAAGAGGGGGGCGTTTCTTCTCAGATTTGACGGACCAGATGAATTCGTGAGAGAGTTCGTTCCGGAATACCACTCGTTCATACATGGAAGACTACTGAAGGAGCGACAGAGCTTGGAAGCATGGTTATCTATGACCTCGCCTCGTTTGTTGGGAGAATGGGTTCATGGCTTCGGTCTCGGTGTATCTCAACGTGTGCTCCTCCACATATGCTGTTCAAAACGCTAAGCAAGAACCCAGCAAACCTCCGCATAGAATCAGGAGGCAGTTTCTGCAGACCGACACTGGCGGCAAGGCCGAGATCAACAATTGTCGGCAGCCACTGAGGCAAGTTGTCTGAGGAGATGGTGAGAATGGAGTCGAAGAAGTAGAGCATAACAATACAGCATGCTAGGTGCCAAATGGACCGTCTATTTACAATTCAGTAAGTGTGCATTTTGGGATGAAATATGTGTTAATTAACCTGACGAGCGCCGCTTGTCCAAGATGACGAAGGTCTAGGCCCACTCCAACCGAACACACAGCAACCCAGGATCCCACCACTCTACTTCACAGTCAGCATGGGTGGGCATTTGTGATGTGCGCCGGGTTTTCTTACATGACGAAAGCGAGCTTCCAAGGGTCTCCGTGGCTTGCGGTCATGCCTAAGACAATCGAGATTGGCGCAAGGAATATACCGATCCCATATATAGATAACTTCAAAATGGGAGTATTCGTCGCACTCGAAGATGCCTCAGTGTTGACTGCATCCGGGCTCTCTTCCTCTGGTGGTGGGCTAGCTCTATCTTCTCTCAACGGCATGTCTTGGAGCGGGATGTCATTTGCAAGATCCGATCGCTCAGCTGGCTCATGAGAGCTAGCTCCACCTCCGATAGCTGGTGAAGTCTCACTGAGATTGTTCCTAGGTTCCGACGAAGTCTGAGTGTGACTCTCGATGCCGGACGTTCTTGAGGCGTTTACAGCCCCTTGCTCCTGAACCGTCGAAGCTTTGGTATGAGACGGAGTAGCACATTGTTCTGTTCCACCACTCTCCAAAGATGACTTCAGGGCCTTATCGAGACGGACACCAGTTAAGGTCTCGTTCTGCTGTCTGGGCTTACGCAAGCCGTCAAGAATTCCTGAGGTTCTCTTGGTGCGTCCGTGATATCCAGGAGAAATATTACCCCGACCGCCTGGGATGCGAAGTGACTGGGCAGATTTGTGATTGAGAGAGTAGAAGTCAACTGCATCTTTGGACACAACAGGGGCAAGTGTGGAAAAAACTTCCGTAGTTCCACGCCAAGAGTCTTCCGCCGTGAATCCTCTAACGTCATCCTTCAAAAAGGTATCAAACGTACGATGGGAAGAATGGCGGTCATTGTTGCCATGGAGAACGACTTTGCGAGATTGGCCCGAGGTGTGATTCGGAGCCACAGTAGCAGAGGTACCGAGAAACGGGCGGCCACTGAATTTTGGAAAGTGTTTTGAATCTGTAGCCTTCTTTCCGCTACTCGAAGTTTCTGATGAGAGCTTACTCGAGTTGCCCCCAAAAGTATATGTGGACTTGCCCTGAAGCTTAGCAGAGCTCTTCTGGCAATTGGAAAGACTCCTCGCTACTTCGTCACCATGCACCAGGGTTTGCAAGCTGGGCGGTATTGCCCCGATCTTCTCCGCCTTTGTCTCATTCTGGATATGAGCGGGGGGAGGAGAGTGATTGAGGAGAGAGCTCTCATAGAGAGAATCCGCAGGGGAAATGTGTTGAGAAACTGGAGAGCTTCGAGAGACGGCAGTTCCGTTCTCGTTGCGCAAACTTTCCGCAAACTTTGGGTTAGATTCTGGATATGTTGCTACTAGAAAATCGAAACGACAGTTAGTACACAGCTTTCAACAGGAAACCGGTGCTTTGAAGGACTCGCGGGCCTTACCCGACTTCCCCGTTCTCTTGCAATCATCATCTGCAACACTTGAACCTTTGTTCTCCATCATCTTGGAAGGCTTGGGATGTAATAACAATCGTAATGCAATTGAAAGAAATGGATACCTTCCGTCAAAACTGCTCTCGAGGGGGAAAGGATGACCTCAGGAACTGCTGATGAAGGCTGAAAGGTCGGGAGCCGGGCAGAGTGGGTGCTAGCATGAAAGGAGCATCTGCGTTCGAGGAAGAATAGACCTGGGTGCCGCCGGTCTCACCGCGATTGACAACACATCCGGCAGACTTGAGGGGCTGTCCGCGAGGCAAGTGACAACACATTCATCTAGGATATTCAATGGGCTGTGGACGACAGAGAGTCCACGTATCCATCTGGCAGACTTGAAGGCTGTGTGCGAGGCATTTTGAAATTTACTTCAGTCCTCTGCCACGTCAGACGGGCGAGGCTGAACCATCTCGGTGAAGAATCTCGGGCATCTCTTCCTCCTGGCCTTGACTGCAGTTCACGAACTTATTCCGCACCATCGATCGCAACGCGAGGAGGCCGTCTCCATCGTCAATTGAAGTAATATGGATCTATCAACATCGCCAACTGTGGTTGGGGACCAACAGTGCAGATATCATACGCATAAAACATACGACAATCCCGAGGAAATTGATTTGCAAGAGCAACTAGAGCAAACGACCGATCTTGCGACAAAGGCATTTCGAAATGCTTTCGGTGGCATGGTTCTCATGCTCTCTTGGGTGGATGAAATCGTGGAACTAGAGGTATCAGAGCAGGTCAGCGCCCTGCAGAGGGTATTCGCAGATCGCTTTGACTACACATTCTACCAGATTCAAGGTCATCAAAATTCCAGCTCCTCAAAAGTACGCAATCTTAGAGATATCGAATTCGGGAGAGGCTTCCAAACGCTCTGGAGCAAAACAAAGAGTGCAATAGTGCATCCTTACTACGAACAGAATGGAACGCTATGGTGGAACAAAGAGAGCGACCAAACTATTCGTTGTTTCTTGATTGTGGAAGACAGAGTTAAGTTCTGCATCTGCGCGTACGTGTTTTCGAGTTCGTCTAGCATATTATACTGACTGCGTGCAAAAAAGACCGATTAGGGTATTCTCAAAGTCGGGGTTTCTGCGACCTCCACTCACTGAAGGGGATCATAACTGGTATGGAAATATCAAAATTGGAAGCATACCAAGATGGGCTGTACTTGGTGTGGACGCAAGAGACCATCCAAGAGATGCATCATCTGAAGAGGCATTTCGTGGATCCGACTCTCGCACTTCTAGCATTTGGGATTGGGGCACGGCCTCTCTCCCAAGAATTCCTTGGGGCATATCCCGAAGACACGGATGTCCATTATTCTGGGGTTCTGGAGCATTCCCACACATGTCACCGACAGGAAATCATTACATGGACTGCAGTACATTCAAGTCCCGGTCAAGGATCAAAGTCCACAAGACTGGTGAGATAAGGCCACGATTCCATAATAACAATAGACAGGAGATCTGGGAAATATACAAGACTAGCGAGCCATTACCACACTACGACGAGTGGGAGCATCTCCTATTCGAGAATGCAGGTGACCAAGACTCTTGTTATGGGGCCCATAATTGGATGTCCTGTGCAGAACGTCTGCAAAACTGGACGGGAACACTTGCAATGTTGAATCAGGCCTCGGGACTTGTTTCGTCGGGCAGCTTCATTTGGTTGAATAATAGGATGGAACTCACCGAGTCAAGTTCCGTGGTAACATGGGCAAGTCTTCCTCTCCGAATGGCAGAAATCGCACGCTAATATGCACAGATTGAAAAGGCGGCTACGGATTACATACCGTGGCTCGTAAAGGAGTCCCTAGAAGCAGTTCCCGATGGGGCCATATTCGGCGTTTTCGCCGTTTCAACGGCGACGTTCATCGGAACAACCTTTGCTTGGGCGTGCAGGTCGCAGCAGTTGAAACCGGCACTGTCGGTGTGGTTGCCGTGCCTAAGCGCATTGCTAGGACTGGTCATATGGAGCACTTTTGGAGTCACTGCAGAGGAACTTGTCCTAGTTATTCTCCCGCTAAGTGTCAGCTTGGGAATCTTGTGTGCCTCCTTCATCCCACAAAAAAATTGAACTTTGGTTCGAATGAAAATGCGAGTATAGGCTGAAGAATTACAGGGAGAGGAGAAACAACGCATGCAAGAGGTAATAATCTCAAAGTTTTAAGTAACGATATAAGATATAAGGTGGTTCGCCACAGGGAGCTCATTTGTATAGAAGACTAGTTTATTGGTACACAGGATCATTGCTCATCAGGGTCATCTCAGTAATCTGTGTGTTTTGGAGAAGTAGGGTATTCTTTAGAAAGAGATATATTTCTCTATATTGACACTAGTCTGAAATGCGTGGAAGTGACCGAATTTTGTGGTATGACCGCAGTGGGCGGCTGGCAGTTGGGAGGGCAGGCCTAACATGATTGTCTACAAATGAATTGACGATGATTACATTGAATGAACAATTCATAGACTCCTTCCGTTATGCCAGTAGAGACCTCTCTAGGAGGAGTAATGGCGAAACAAATCGATGTAGATGAATGAATAAATAATAAGCGCAGGTTACGTCGATGCTCCTCCAGAAGCAAGGACATTCGGAAATGCCTCCATACTCATCCTGCATATGGATTGAACATTTTGAGATGCGTGGTCAGTTGTCTGGTTGCGAAAGCACCAAGACGGGATAATGTCTCGGCCTCATGAGCATCGCCTCCATTTAGTGCATATATTTCTGGCTTGGCGACGACCATAATCGTACAAGGATTATGGAGCGATTAGAACACGGCCAACAATTTACCGAGCGCATCGCGAGGCAGAACAGGGAAAAGTGTTGTCAAAACTCAAAGTGATAACCGATTTCCTTGATAGTCGCGCCACCAGAAATACACACAAGGCTTTGTGCGACTGAGACAGAATGAGCAAATTTCAGAACAAGCATCTGGGAAGGCTTTCTTGGGTTTCACCAAGTCGAAATTTATGCGCTGTCATACGTGCACATCGCCTTGAAGACCAGCTAGCGAAAATCGTCATTTGGCCGTGGAGCGGGGTGAGTAACCCTTAAGCGAGGAGTTAAGGGGGGGTAGAAAAAGCATGAAAGGTTCTCCTCGCCACGCTTTGAGAACCCAGCCAAGAGGCAGAAAATCTCTTTGAGGCGCCAAAAACTAGAGGCAAGCCACACTACCATATGCGGCGTGCGGCATAGGGCGCGTGCCTTCCCTTACTGAGCTATTTCACGATGATACAATAAAAGTCGAAATCGGTGTCAGTCCGAGTCCGAATACTTAATGATTTTACGTTTGACTCACCCTTTTTTGTGTAAGAGATGTCTCTGCGAAGCGAAAATCCCTGTATACCGAAATGTCACCCCTATACTTCCGAGAAAAACAATTAAAATATCAACACAGAACAATCTTCCTGTATTACCTGTATGCTGCTCTGATCTACTGCTTTCTACTCTCTCAAATACACGTAACCGCTTTGTTATAAACTATACCTAGTGATCTATCTTCTTACATTTCGATTGCACTGTTCTCGAGTACACAAACCCACCCAGCGACGTAATGCCCGCAGCAACCGCCTCGGGCTCAGACCCAAAACCGAACGGCAACGCAACAAACCGCGATCACAACCAAGGGAATCAAGATAGAAAATACACTGTTAAGCAGAAGACTGCTGTGTTAAGGGTCCGAAGATGTTCGCCGATCGCATTCTACGATATCCTGGGCCTCAAGAAAGCGAAGACCACAGTCACGGACACGGAGATAAAAAAGGCATACAGGAAATTAAGTTTGCTCACACATCCCGATAAGAATGGACACGAGCACGCAGATGAGGCTTTCAAGATGGTGAGCCGGGCTTTTAGTGTTCTGGGTGATGCGGAGAAGAGTGTGAAGTATGATAAGTTTGGTAGTGATCTGAATAGCAGGTTTGGCGGAGGCGCGCCACAGCAAAGCCCGTTTACTGGATTGGGGGACGGCAACCGAGTTCGAGAGGTAGTGGTGGTTAGTCGATATGGGAGGAGGAAATAAGCCCTAAGGAAATGTTTAATATATTCTTTGGTGGTGGGATGGGAGGTGGATTGGGCGGATTCAGTGGTGGTAAGTCTACATCCCACGAACATGTTGGACTATAGAGGGAATGCTGAACTTTACCTTTAGAGGGCGGACTGTTTGATACTGGGCCAGGGTTCGTAATTAACGTGGGTGAAGGCTCTGGTATCAGAGTACACAAGTTTGGCGGAGCGAGACCTCGACGAAGACCCCGAGATCGAGATATGCCGCCAGAAGCTCCAGCTTCACTTAGTCTACCCTCATGTGGTTATTACCACTTCTGTTTATCTTGGTATTGCTGTTATTATCATCACTCTTTTCTGGATCCGGATCCGGATCCGCTAGTCCTTCCATGCGATTCGACAGCGCTATTCCGCCACACACTCTTCACCGTCACACATCTCGATTGAAGGTTGACTACTACATTAACCCCGTTGAAGTAGAATATTACTCAGCCTCCCGGTTCTCAAAACTCGATCAGAGGGCAGAGATCGATATCGTATAAAGGCTGAGGGAAGAATGTCACCAGGAAGAGGTTGCAAGATGACGTCTTATCTATCATGCACAGGATTGGTTTTCCCCAGACAAAGAAAAGATAGCGCAGGATATAGCGAGGCGAGGAGGATAGAAATGAAGAGCTGCAAGAGGTTAGACAGCATAGGTGTGTTTAGAACCTAAACCAGCAGATTGCTAATGTGGACGACCTCACATCTAACCCAAGCTTGCAAAGAGTGATCGGCGACATCTTATTGCTGGCTACGATCCGCTATTGAAGGAACTTGCACCAATTTGCTTCTCGACTTAATCACACGTGCAGCGGCGGGGCTGGGCAGTGTTGGTAGCCTTAGAGATCACATGACTCTGCAGCTAGGCGAGCCCTAGTGCGTCTATAGAGTACTCATAAAGGTCAGGAAACTGTAGAGACTTCTTTTCTTTTCTCTTTATCTTTGAATAATCGTAATAGAACTTCTACTACTAGGCGCTTGCAGCTCGCTGTCGCTCACTGTGGCAATTCTGTAGTGTGTGTAAGGAGTTTTAGTGTCCGTAAGGAGTTTTAGTGCTTCTACACATGACCCGTTTTTCTGAGGAGTTACGACAGCCAATCGCTTAAGGTGGTCTGATCGTCCAACAATATTATATAGGAGAGGAGATAGGGGTGAGGCTGCCAAGATGAGTAAACGAGCCTGAGAACGCAAGCCTAGGTTTCCAGGTTTCCAGGTTTCCAGGCTTCCAGCACCAACTCCTCGAACTCGGCTGCGGCGCCGAAAACCTCTGCAGATCCACCTAGCGCCGACTGGGTGCGGGTTAAAGCTAGCAGCCGACCTCGAATTGAGGTGGTGTTTTCGCTCCAACAAGATCTTCGCAAGATGGAGACCGATTCCAAGTCCAGTCCTGCAAACCCAGATATCAAGCTGGTTACGATGGATGTCAAGATGCAGATTCGCACTCTCCACGCGGTGTGCAAACATAGCCTTGCTGTCCCCAACCTCAATAGCTGACTACCTCCATCACAGAAAGTTACTTTCCTTCAGGAGACAGGTGGAATGACAGAAGAAATCGAACGGATGATAACCGAACTCACAGCCCTTTGCAACAAAGGCAACTCCCTTCCAACAACTCGACCGCCAGCCCCTGCGACGACCACAGTTCTTCCAAAGCTCCTATAGAGGCCGAGATGATGCAGGCGCACTCTGAATATACTGGTCCGGATTGGAAACATCTCTTAATCATGCCTGGAGACATCATCATCATCTACGCATACATCAACGAGGTGACTGCCGTCGGATTCAATACGCGAACGAATTTAGGAGGTCGATTTCCTATTAGCACTGCGAAGAAGGTTGAACCACAACCTCATGAGAAGATCGAAATATTTTGTGCCACAAATCCACCCGTCCAATATGTTAATAGCAGTCCATTCTCTCTGGTGTATCAGACTGGACAATACGTTAGAGTGTGCAGGTGGGAAAAGGATTCAACTTGGGCCTACGGCTTTAATCAAAGTACTCTCGCTATGGGCAGGTTTAATGTCAGGAACCAGTTCAAGAAAGTTGAGTGGCATGCAAAAACCTAAAGTCTTTTATCGAATTAGATAGGGTCCCAAGAATTGATACAACGCTCTCCGTCTGGCCGAAGAGGTTATGATTCCTCTAACACTGTCGGATCCTTCTGTGCTGCCCGGAGTATCCTTCATCATCTCTAAGGATAGCCTCCGATTTGGCATCTTCCATCTTCCCTCACTTGGGAATACTGTAATTTTGCTATAAGTCGGAAAGGAAAACCGACAAAACTATTCGTAACATAATCAGTCCTAAGATCATCGTCGCGCACTTTAGTAAGGTTGTTTCGGAGGCATTCGTTTCTACGAGGGTTCCTCAACTAGCTCAACTCCTTCCCCGCAAAAGTCTCGAGGACAGCACAGCAACAAGAGCCCACAAGGAGCAAATGCAAAGCCTGAAAGGACACTTATCAGAAGTATAAGACTTGAAAATCTCGAATCGGGCCCCGATGTTCAGATTCAAATTGAACGTTCCGCGTTTCTCGCGTCATACAACTGGACCAAGGCCAAGGAGCCGACTCTTTTTATCCCGGGTAAACAGCTGCCCCTATCTTTTCACCTAAAAAGTTGATGCTAACAAATAGTCAGGTGCTCCAGCACTCTGGACAGCCCCTACCCTACCCGTTACTATCCCCAAAGATGACGGCAAAGCCCTCATAGATGAAAATTCCGATCGAGTCATGGCTCCACCTTTCGCACCCTTCTTCGCTGCCCTCCTCACCATGCAACCCTCCTACTCCCTTCTCCCAATAGCTCTAGTCACCGATCGAAATAGTCTACGGAAATTATTTGACTTTGTCTCCGGACACCCGGGAGAAGACTGGTGCATCGAGGTAGGGCTCATCAAGGAGACCCTATTTTTAACTCGTTGGGAGAAGAAGGAGGTCCGGATGATTACAGGGTCTTTCTGTTCGGGGTATGGGCATGAGTTTGAAAATGCCTTCCTCAAATTTGAGGAAGGATTGGAAGACAGTAGCGCACATCATCGGATTCAGGAGTATGAAATTGGCGGTATGAAGAGGGTGGTCAGGTTCGAGGCTGACGGATATTTTAAGGATGATCATGGAAACGAAGGGTCTACGATGGTTGGGGTCTCTCAGCCCCTACCAGAAATGTCTGCTGCTATGAAGGCGTTATTATTGGAACCCGATTCAATGCCTAGGATAGTGGAAGGAGTGGCCGTCATTCAGAAGGGGCATCTAGTCTCTCCTGCATCAATCATTGAAGTGAAATGCACGGGTAAAAATGGTAGCCAATTTGGAAAGAAGACGTCACAATGCTGGTTCTCGCAGACGAAACACGTCTTTGTTGGGCACCACAAGGATGGACTTGTGGAGAAAGTCACAAAGGCCGAGATGTCGAGTAGATTTGAAGAATGGGAGAAAACTCATCAGCATGAGCTAAGGAAGTTGATAGCCCTCATCAAGGAGGTTACGGAGGTCGCGAGGCAGGTGAATGATGGAAAGTTCTATCTTGTTTGTGACCACAGGGAGAAGCCCCGAGTGTTGCGGATTTTCAAATCTGATGATAATCGGCCGTTGCTCTCTGCGGAAGTGAAAGAGAGATACTGGCAAAATAGTAGTAGGGATCCTGCTGTATGAGCTGCTGTGTAAAGCTCAAAGCGAATGTTTCGACTAGTCAATAGTCGAAGCTGGAGGGTACAACTTTAATTTCGGCTGTCATCAATGATTACGTGGAAATTGGAATACTTTCAGAGGGTAATTGGTATCGCCCTTACTCGTCAAACTTCTGAAGTATGACCATGTCGACCCTTTCCACACAGCACTTTAAATGCTAAAGACGAAGACTATCTGAATACCCGCAGTAATCTCATAACAACCCTTTGAGAAGTGAGCAAGTAGTTCTGCCACGCCCTGTACCATCTCCTTTACGCTAATTCCTCCTACAGCAAAGTCGATGAAGAACCCTCCAGTGATCGCAAGGAAGGATAAACCCTACATAAAGATCGAAGTTATCTCGATTCGCTCGGTAATTCATTGGACGAAGCTGCTTGAAATATGGAATCGAGAAGTTGGACAGACATTGTGTTGCGGACGCCACGCGGAAGTGGTAGACTGGCTTGGTTTTTGTACATGATTTCTCCAACTCATAGCAGAGCAGCTCTAGAGTACAGTTCTCATTCTTTTACAAGCTTCTGATAATATCCTTCTCTCAAAGTATCAAGGTAGTTTTCCAGGCCACCTGTGACAGCCGACTTGTATTCAACCACCAGCATGGGTATATCTCCAAGATCCTCATCCTCCTCAACACCCTCGTACCTGAGTTCCTGTTTGTACCTGCGGTTCAAGTGGCGTTCTTTCTCAGAGACTTTTCAAGCTCCGTTGTAGAGACAAAGTCCACAGGAAAAGACACTTCTAGTGTCTCGTCGAGCTGGGTCGGCTTCGGGGAGGACGTTTCGTAGTTGTGACAGGTCTTAATAACATTAATAGCCTCAACGAATTGGATGTCTCTACTGTCATCGTTTTCCCGATCAAAATGGCCAACCACAATTGTGAGCTTTTGAATATATCCGAAGAAGCCCAGAACTTGAGCCAACTGATAAGGGTACGCTCCAACCTCTTTCGGATCCAACAAAGGACGAGATTCTGAACCTTGTGGATGTGATCGGCATTATATATAGACTCTATTTCCTCGATAAAATAAAAATACTCCTTCGTGTCACCAAATATGAACGTGTCGAAGCGGAGATACAAGGTATCTATGTGAAAGCTGAAGTATGTTTCGGGGATCGAGCTTGCAAAAGCAAAACTTGGGATCAAAAACTTGGAAGCGACATGGTGTGATTCTTTGCAGGTAAATAGCGTAGATGGAGCCTTGCTGTGTGACCATAATGCCAACATGTTGTATTGCGCGCCCTTCGGGAAAGGAGGATTAAAGATGCGATCCCCCTTCCTCTTCACCTGCCTTTCTATGATATCGATGACTCTTGGACCGGGCAGTGCAGCCTCCCAAATCTGAAGCCGTATTTCAATCGGCAGTTGATTGAATAATGTGAACATCGGACTGCCCGAAGGCACGTTGTTTGGGCCCTTGTGCTCGATCATTGTTGTATTGTATAGCGAAAGAGGTTCGATGAGGTCCGATGAGGTTCGAATTTTTCCGAAGATGCTGAATTTTTAATGTGCTGCGGAGACTCTGCTGCAAGATGGGCGTATAGAGAAAGGCGGGGTAATTATGGAATCGTGAATGTGTAGTCTCTGTGTGAGTGAAGTCGAGACGGGGGAGCGAGAGCGAGAGAGAGATGGTAATAGGATCTGTTCTAGAACAAGAGTAAAGAGATCGAAGTTGTATTCGGTCTATTGTCGTGGGACTACGATGGTATAATGAGGTTGAGAGGTTTTATCTGTCCTTGACTTCAATAAATCTGTCAGAACATTTCATAGCAAAAAAGAGAACTGAACAAGCTCAATATAGGTACGTCGTTTGGCACGAATTGTTGCACCTAAAATGAAATTTGGGACGAACTTAAATCGGCGTTGCTATATCGATTGTGTGGGTGATTTTCTTCGCGTTTTGCGAGATCTGGGATATGAGCAAGGCTTCGCGCGACTGAGACAAGAATGAGCAAATTTCTGTCAAGGCACACAGAAAGCCCTTCTGAATTTTTGCGCAAATCAGAAATTGCGATATTAGAACTGTCCACTAAGGATCACCTAACGCAATCAACTTTTGGTGCCTGCTTGCGAAGCCATGTGAAAAAAAAATTTAAGCGAGAAATTCAAGGGGGAAGGTACGAACGTCAGCGACTAAGGCTAATTCTGCACATCTCTGCTCGGTTCCCTTCAGATTCCGAAATCTGCCAATAGCGGAAATTCTTTGTGGAATAGTGGAGCAACAAAGCTGAGTGCATATGCAGCGTTGGCTACAAGTACAGTCGGATGCTGGCCTATTTGCACGGTGAAGGCTTGCCTTAATGAAAGATCTATTTGTCCGAGTCAGCCAAGACGGCGTATGGACACATCAACTTCAGTTAATTACCTCGTTCCTGTATGAATCTTGCCTTGATGGTATTCAATCTTATCTCTTCCTCACTTGTCCTATGTCCCTTTTCGTCTTAAGTTTGTTCTACCCCCGCTGTGTTCCAGACTGTTATTTAGTATCTTCAAAATCTTACACTTCCATGAAAACATGGACTTCTTCAAGTTTTTAACTTTCCTCGCTTGCTTCTCCTGGGCCAGTGCTGCCCAACATTTGCCTGAGAAAATTGACCGCCGAGGATGTGCCGCAAATAATTGTCTTCGAGCTTTGGAGGGCCACAATGGGTTGACCGACTGTGAGAAGTATCTGCAGATCACTCACGCTGTGAAAACTACTCTCCCTGTCATGTAGATAACCC